>JAPDSC010003547.1:519479-540738 GCA_026290005.1 Latrodectus geometricus | reverse complement strand
ATATATATATATATATATATATATATATATATATATATATATATATAAAAGTGAAATGAAATTTTTATGTTTGTTACACTTTTAAATTTTGTTTGGTATAACATGAATAATTATGTTATATTCTAAAAAAGAATTATAAAATAAAGTTTATTATTATAAAATAATAACTTATTACATTAATATAAAACCATTTACTTGGTCCATGAAAAAGTGTGATAAAAATGTATCGTTTTAATTTTTTCTATGTTCAATCACAAACACAATATATATGCATGAAATTAAAAAACATATATATCGATGCTTTAATATTGTTTCTTGTGATTAAAACGTATTTTCATCAACATTATTAGAGTAAGATTTATTATTAACTATTTTAGAAAAAATTAATTTCATTAAGCTCAATTCAACACTCATCACCAAACATTTGTAGAAATTATAAAATTTTGAAAATTAGTATCATTTTATGTAAATATTGTTGTTTAATTCATGCTGACAATAAGTAAAGTTGCAAATATCAGGATTAGATAATTAACCTAATGGAGTATCACGTGACGCGCTGGAGTTATGAAAATAAAAGTGCTATATAAACGATTTTGTGGATGATTTAACAAGAGAGATACGTATGACTTTGTGGAATCCACCTAATTAAAATGAGGAGCCTTCAAGAATGCTGTTTAGTTTCGCAAACAAGCCCTCTGCCATGCACATTCCACGCGCCTTCTTTGTTTCCTAATTGAAGCACACGTTTAAAAGTGTAGTATGTGTTCACATATGTTAATTATAACTCAGTTTGCACAAAACTGTTTACTTGTTTCATTTGAATATTTTAAATCATAGCAAAAATTTATCTCTTTTTTTTAAGTACTTAGTAATAATATTTTTCTTTAATAATTACATAAGCAGAATTAAAATTTATGTTATTTCGATGGTTGATCTTCACGTCATTTAATGGTGGAATCCAGATTCCTTAGACTCACGGTAAAATAAAATGTTTATGGAACTTCCATTCTTTCTTTATCAACCTGAACACTTTCTCTTTACTTAAAGCTGTTAACCTCTTCATTACTTCATTTCAGTTTATTTTTAAGTTGTAAACTCTTTCGATTTTACAAAAAAGGAATTATTTCGTTTCTGAGCAAATGCTTACAAACGGCAAAAAAAAATGTGAATCTTTAAGCCACTTTTCCGCAATGAAGTTAATAAAATAATAGCATCTTTCACCATTAGTATCTGGAGAAATTCAAAAATATTTTTCAAATATTTTAAATGTAAGAATAGTTCTAATTTCTAACTTAAACTCAATGCAAGACGCATTTTCAAATAAATTATCTAATTTTCACAATTTATATCCTAAAAAAGAATTTAAAAAAAAATAACAGAAAATTCTAATTGCATACATGTTTCATACAAAATTATTTGTATCGACACTATATGTATATTGGAATAGGTCTTCTTTTTTTAGAATCTAGCTGTAATTAGCCAATATGGATGTATCTCTTTAATTCTTCGACTTTGACATATTGTATCATATATTTTTTATCAAGGATATTATATTTTGCAGTGGTCAATAATATTTGACAATAGTCCTGACTATACACAATGAGGAAATATTGAACAGACATTTTTCATTAGTGTCACATGAATTTTCAGAAAAAAATTTAAAGAGTGATATAAATAGTGCACGTTACTGTTTACATTACAGCCGAATAATTCAAAGCTGTATTGTATCCTGTTTACTGGTTCAATGAAATTCTTAGTTTGCTGTTTCCTAGAAAGTTTATCAACCGCAACAACTCAATGTAGTCTTGAATGTTCGCTTTGCATATTTTTCCTCGACTAATGAATTGTTTAGGATTTTCTATTTTCCTATGCATATTTTTGCTCCTTTATAAAGTAGAAGCCTGTTTATCCGTGTTGTTCCAGAGGCTCAAGAAAAAAATATGTGATGTAGTAATTGATGCGGCAAAACGAAAACTTATCATTTATATGTTATTATAAATATCCCAATAATATAATAATAATATTCTCCAAGATCAAAGCTATTTATGTTAAGTTATTCATTCATTTTTGTTGAATGAGCTATTGGCATTAAATCATATTTGATTGCATAGAACATAATAAAAATTAATCTTTGCTTCATTGTCACTAAAAAGGCTAAAACCTTATGTAAAATATTCAAGAAGACACATATTTTTTCAAAATCTCTCTGTAACTTTATACCAATGTAGTCTTATTGAGAAAAGAGAGACACTTTTTTTCTTACACAGTAATTTTGATTGCTTGTTTTAACCGATGCTCAAATTGATGAGGTCATTTAACTCATTGATGCATTGATGAATTGATAATATCTCATAATCATTTGCTTTAGCACAGAGAGGTTATCAGAGGAACAATCTCAAAGCCTGTTCTTCAAAGTGGATCGTCGTTTCAAAGTTCTGGTAGCCTTGGAATTAACACTTCCTCAAGATGGAAAACGAGAATATGATTCTATGCACTCCAAAGTAATAACATTTATGAGTGATTTTTAAATTTACATGGATAAAAAAATTTTTCCACAGAGCCTAGGCTTAAACTTACAAAAGAGAAAAATTTAGATATATTTAAAATATAATTTGTTCACAGAAGCAAACACTTAATTGGTTAATCCAGAATTTTAAGGGTAGATAATAGGATTAATAAAGGACAAAAATTTTATACAATCTCATGCAATGCGCAGTAAAATTTGAAATGCCTACTGTCCTTTGTTGATGTGATACGAAAGAGGAAAAAGGAAGTTTCAAGCTCATTTGTGTTAACTTGGTTAACTTGTTGCACAAGAATTACGAAACATAAGCATCTGAGAATGTGTTTCATAATTCTATCCTTATATCTGTTTTTTTAGTACTTTGAGTATCAATTATATCTTAACTTCATCAAAATACTAGCAATTTAACAAAAGAAAGTTATATTGGATTCATTTTTATAGACATAGGACTTTAAATTTGTATTAAATTTATTTTAATTGCAAGTTTGCTTTCAAACAGAGTATCATATTTTGCAAATTGTGCTTTTTATATAGATTGAGTTCTGATCTTTATCAAATTTTTCAAAACGTCTTAGTTTTTCCAGTACTGATTAACTACAGTCACAGTTAAGCATTAAATCATTATACAAACAGAATATGACGAATGCATCTAGATGAAAGTCAAAAATCGCATAAATTATAGTTCATAGATTAACTGTGACGTAATGACTCAAATCAAAGTAATAATAAAATTATTTCTTTCTACCTGTAATAGTGTGTGTGCGTTGTTTTTTATCTTTACTGATTATATCTCAAAAAGATCCTTGTACATATTTATTATTTTACTCTAATTCTATACTGTAACAACAAAATATTTAATTTGTAGCACATAAGTGAATAATGAATTCGCTTAGTTATTAAATTTCTCAAATCGGCTAAGCCATGAAGCGAAATAAAATGACATTACATTATATTTTACTTCGGGTAATAGAAAAACTGCATAAATGTGAAAAAATATTTATCACTAGTAAAAAAATGGTAAACACAGCATAAATTCAATATTTCAGGAAATGTTAAATTTTTCAGGAAAACAACTTCGTGAACGCTTTGAAAAGAGTCTTAAATGAATTGTGACATATTCTTTTATTGATCAATAAAAAAGGAGTTAAAATAAATTCCTTTTTATTGAAATAAAGTCTTGCTGTCGAATCTAGTTTTCTTCCAATATTCATAAAATATTTCCAAACTCATTAGAAATGGATTAATTGAATCCAGAATCGCTGTTCGTTTTATATTATAATACTCAAAATCAGTATCAATTGAAATATTATGATTGAATATAAGTCACGACTTTTTTGATATGTCACATCTTTTAAATGTATTTCTTTCTAAGATATATTATTGAAGTCATATATAAAGGTAGCCTTTTTTAGTGAATTTATTTTACTATTTGGCTGATGTCAGCTAAGTTTCTTATTTTATTTTTATTTTAAGATTTTTAAATAAGCATCATTTTTAATCTAATCATATTTAATGACGTATAAAATAATGTATTTTTGAAATTTCTGAAAGATTGTACTACAGATAATTATTTCATTTTAGTTCTCATTTAGCAAAAATATGTATTCTAAATAAATTTTTAACACTTTATTGAAATAGATAAAAACATAAGTTTGTTTATATAAAACTCAATATCACAAAATAATCTTAGAATCAAAAGATAATATTCTGATCTACTTATATAATAATATACTCTAAGCCTAAGATACCATTTAGGCATAGCATATATTGTACAAAAAATTTATTTTAAAAAATAATTATCATCAAAATAATTTGTTACCATCGAAAGAATGATAAGGTAAATTGTTTTCTGGGCCATTATTGCCTACATAATATGTTTCAAAATATGCATATTAATCTTTTTAAGACATGCATAATTCAAAATATGATCTCTTAGAAAATGAATCGTTTGACTGATTTTCAATCTTTGTTGGCAAAGTATTTCCATCATAAAAATCATTTTCTAGTGAGATGGCAGAAGGCAGTTTTTGAAAACTCATGGACAATCATTAGTACATCATTAGATATCTTTCATTTAGTTCAAGTCAAATTTTTCCTTTAAATCTAATTTTGCTCCATTAAGTTAACAAATTTTAGAGTTTTACAATGCATTGGACTGATAAGACTTTCTTGAAAGTTACTGATTTCTATCCATGTTTTCTTTTTATATATTTACTTATCAAACTTTATCAGCTCATTAAATTAAATTTAATAAAAATGCAAACATAAATTGATCATGAAAAACAATAAAAAACATTTATAATATCTATAATAAATAAAATAGAAGAAATTAAATAAACAAAATTTTATTATTTAAATAAATATTTTAATTAGGTTTATTTTATCATAAAAAAATTAGTAGATAATATGGTACATGTGTAAAATTTCGTTGACCAAAAACATTAATTCAAATTCCCCCAAACTAAAACCAAACCATTTTTCATATTGTTTTGTTAGGAAGTTATTGTTAGAATTATATAAGTTCGCATTGTAACGTAAAAGTACTTTAAATTCACTATCTTAACAACAAAAAATCTATTTAAATTAAAAGTCTCGTGTTTAAGCAACCTCAAATGTTTTGTCAATGTAATAGCTATGTATTTGGTCAACAATTTTGTTAGCGAAACTTTATCTTTGTTGATGTCATTTTTCTGGTAGACTGTAATTTACACATACTAATAATTTTAAATTAAAAACTGAATTTTCTTCCTTCCTAACTGTGTGAGTTATTTTAATCTTACATTTAATTTATCTTATATTACTCAGCTATATTTTAATATTTCCAATAATTTTCAAATAATAGTTATTACTATAAGGATATTTTGTGTAATTTTATTGATATTATTTAGAATTATTTTTGTGGATTTTGATTACTGGTATAAACTTTAAAAAACTGCATTTCTAAAAAGGCTTATAAAATTATTATATAGATATAAGATTATTATATAAATAGCTTACTAAATTTACGTTTAAAACTAAGTTATAGTCAATGTCGAATTATTCACGTAAATACTAAAATACTTTAGAAGGTATAGTTTTATTTTTAAATGAAGCTAAGAAATAAAGATAATTCAATTTATTCACATCTACAAGCAATTCAAAATAATATTAAAAAATAATGAAAAAAATGTAATTACTATTATATTTTCCAAGTATAAATTAATATTTTTCATTCTTTTAAATTCAATTTTGTACTTTTTCTGACAGCTTATGGTGTTAATTATGTTCTTACTTTTTGTCTCAAATATTTGAAATAATTTTCAAAGCAGAAAACTATTTTAAATGAAGCATCTTACCATGTTACCAATATTGATTATGGTTAATATTACTGAATTTTTTTTAGAAAATGAAGATTAAAATCATCAATATAAAATTAAAAATTGTATTCCTTTTTTAAGTCAAAATATAGCAATGATTATGTTTTGTTATTTTATTCTGTTATAAAGGTTAAAAAATAAAAATGTAAATCTTATATACTTGTCTTATTCCAGTTGAATATTTTATTTTCAGTTTATATATTATTTGCATTAATGTATGCAGTTTCTAACAGAACTATATTTTCGGAGGGGCAACAAATATTTAGTTGTCATCAAATGGCAACAGTAACAGAAAACACAGAAAAAAAAAGTAGTCGAACTCCAGCAGCCATCAAGTTCATTTGTTTGTTTGTTAACAAAATATCAAACTAGAAGTGAACTACTGAAATACTATGATTCCGAATTTATTGTAAGGTATTGTATGTATTTTGTAACTTTTCTCATGTTGTGTTCTGTTCTTTTGAATATATTAATAATAAATTTTCAAGGAAAATTGGTGTCTTATTCAAACAATAGTTACAAACTTAGAATATTTTATGTTTACTTGAAACTATTTCTTTCTATAAGGAAAACTATTTTATGCATTCAGAATCAAGTTTTCTTTTTTTTATTTCGTTTTAAATAAAGAAATTCAAATCATTAATACCAATTGAAAGGATTCAAAAAATATAAAATTATCTGGGTAATTCAGTTGATTTTAATTATAAATAATCAATGATTTTAAGAAGAAGATAAGACCTGAAGCCAAAATAAAAAATAAAAAAATGTTGAACCTATATATTTGAAATTTTTATATTTGAAAAACTTATATATGTAATATATATGTGTAATTATTACATGAAGATTTTGTATTAATGATGTCACTCAGAATAGAACTTGATGGAGTTTTATAAGCAATGAGAGATTTTTCCAAGCCGTTTTCTTCAGCGTTGCTTATGTAAATGCAGGAATTTATAGTACATTAATTTATATCAACATGCACTTTAGTACTTGCGAATGAATAAATCAAAAGTAATACCAATTAATAAGAAACCATATGAGAAAGATATAATAAGTCTTATTTATTGGAAAAAAACATATTGTGTAATTAATGGTTATTTTTAGATGCAATCAATGAATGCATTTTATTATGTCGCTGTGTTTCAAATAGTAGCAATAAATGCCGCTATCTTGACGGTCAGAGATTAGATTATTCTAATAATGTGCACCCAATAACTTGTAGGTTATTATCTCAGAATTCTCGGACATATCCAATATTTCAGTCGACCTATTTCCTCTGATGCTGTTGCTCGAAATCTTAGCGAAATCTTTTATTCTTTCCTGATTCCGAGAAAGAAAGAAATATTTTCGCATATAACGTCGTCAAGCAACAGTTAGATATTATGGAAAAGAGCTGCACCTAAGCTAAAGAAAAATGTATATTAGAAAATGATTTATTTTTTTAAATGGACAAATTTTAGAAGATGAACTTTGCAATGCTGAATATTTACTATAAAATGGAAAAATATGGTTAAAACACTATTTTTAGTGATAAGAAAATGGTTAAAATATAAATTATTTTATTAGTTATATGAATACATTGCTCAATTATTTCATTTAAAGAAACATTTATTCTCAAAATATACATTTTAATGTGATTAATAAATAAAATGGTGCAAAGTAATAAGTTACAAAGTAAAATTCATCTTATAATATTTAAAATGATCCTCATAAGAGAATTATTCGTTTTAAGATTGTTTTCCTAGAATAAATTTAAGAAATTTTCTTTATAAGAGATCTTGTTTGTAATAATATGGCTTATTGTATCTCTGTAAAAAAAAAAATTAAGTTAGTTACTGAACTACAGATATTTTTTTAATTAAATACGGTCTACAATTATATTATTATTCCATATTATAAACCAAAATATGTATAAAATTATATGGATTTAAATTTGTAGCATGAATTTCAATGTAATAATTGTTAAGACTTATGACAAATGAATGACTCAATTAATTATAGTTTTCTATTAAACTTAATTCAGAATAATCTTAAATGTTTCTTTATTTTCTAACTCTCAGATAGAAACATTCCTGAGCCCAACTAATTCATTAATTTGATATGTGTAAGTAAAAAGGATTGATCCCTATGTGTAGTAAGTATCTCATTAAAATATTCATCATAATTTTTGTGTCAAATGAGAAATAAGAATGTTTTATTAGTCATTTCATAATAAATCGATAAAATAATTTAGTATTTTATACTGATATATAATTATTAGTAAGTAGATTTTGTAGCGCGCTTCTTGTTCGTGTTGATTGCTGAGAGTCGATATAAAATACTAACTCTTCTAATCAAGTCTGTGGTATTTATACCTGACTTGAAGTGAAAATATAAGAATTTCACATAATTTCTGGAAGGCTCTGGGCTATCTCACTTAATATTGGTCTTAGAGTTTCAGGGATAGATTTTTTCTAAAATCATCTATTTCTCATCAAGTAGCCAAGAATCTCGCCAAAAGGTTTCTAAGTCACCAAGTCATTAAAAATGCCACTTTTAATGCAGAATATGCTTATGCAAACATTGCACAATATTTACTCAAAATCTAAGAACTTCAAATGCCTCTGAGATATTTTAAGAAAAAAAGCTATAATGTTTATAAATTTGTGACAATATCTAGCAGTTAATGTTTTATAGATTGGTCTTATAATTTTACAACAGTGTGTTGAACATTTATAAGACCACCTAAATTTCCTCAAACATTCCTTTTTGTGTAAATGAATAATTTTAAAAAATTGAAGCAAGTGGAATAAGTTGTATTTTCTCAAATAAATCATTCAAGGAAATATAGTTTAGTAGTTTCATACAGGAAATTGTTTTTTTTTATATCTCGGGATTGCATATAAATATTAGACTTCTATTTTTTTCCATTCAAAATAGTTTAAGTGCTTAAAACAGCTCTCGTTCAAATTCATATTAAAACCATATATCACAAAATAAGTAGAAAATTTCACGAAGAAAATTAGAATTTAATACTTACATAAACAAAATATGAAGAAATCTTTGTTTGAATTTTAACTTGAATTTAATTTATGTATTTTGAAATAACTTAAGAACAACTTAATTGTAATATGTTCTTATGAAGAAATTTAAAATGCCCCCATGCCCAATTTTTGTTTTAAATTGAGCTCTTGAAAATCGAAACGGGAAGAATCTTAAGCATTCTAAGCTTTTTATTCCTAATGCTTCATGTAAAATAAATGCAAATGAAAAAGATTTGGTGGGGGGGGGGGAAATTATCAGAGCTCATGATAATAAGGAAAACTCTTCAACTTGTAAATGATGTAACAGGAAACTGAAACTATTTCAAATAAAACAGTCTGCCGCAGATCAAGATTAAATTTAATGTCGTACTTCGGAAATTAAAAAATAATCAATACTGTTAAAGCATCATTCCAAATAAAGACAGAAATTGATTAAAAAGGCCATGATATATGATACTTGATACTTGAAAATATATTATTTTTAGCTATGAAACTTTAATTTGATGACCTGGACGGTAATATTTACTATAATATACGGAACCCAATGGTTTCTTCCTTGGGAAAATAATGGTAGCTCTGTGATGCTGTGAGGAGATTTCCATATGATGCAAATCTCTTATGTATCGTGTTCTTGGAAAAAAGAAAATCTAGTCGTTATACACATGCTAAAATTCCTAGCCTATTTTAAAAAAGTCAAGCAGAAACTTTCATTCTATTTGTTTGTATTAAGTCAAAATTTATTTCAGAAATACAGTGATTAAATTATACATAAACCAATAAAATATTATCATTTTAACTATCTATAATAAGAATTTTTTCTGCACTCTCACATTTACAATAAAACCTAAATAGTGCAATTTATTTATGGTGTTAATGGTTTAAAATAGTCATATTATGTTTTGTTTTGAGACATAATACAAGTGCTTATCCACTTAGAGTGATAAAAAATACCCATTATTAACACAAGCATTTCGGAACATATTTAGTATCCAAAAAATATTTTCGTAACATTTCTTCAAGTCATTTTAACCGAAATGATTCATTCAACGTACTGTTCGAGTCAATGAAGAAGATGGAGATAAAATCAATCTGAAATCTTCGAAATGAGATCTTACTGACTCATCTTCCCTTTATCTAATCTTCCTAATTTATAGCACTCAAAATTCTATTCCCATTGAGACATTTTGATTGAAATGGCCACCAACTTTTATTTTTCTTATTTTTGTAACGAATTTCTGTTTCGTGTTCTGAAATGTGTTGAAGACTAAGAAGATGATACTTTCCCATGTTGACTTTAATTTTTAACTTTTCTAATCCTATCTGTCATGAAATATCCTAGATTTCATTCTGCATCAATTGTTTAAAGACTTTCTGACAGTTACAGAATGTTTACTTATAAATGACAAAAGAAAATTTTTTTAATCTGTTTCTTTTTTATAAAAGTTATAATAAAAATTAATATAAAATTAATATGAATGAAAAATAAATTTTAAAAATTTGGCGTATATTTTCATTGTCTGTTCAAAAGGTTTCTATTATTTAATTAATTGTAACATGAATATTACAAATGTATTTCTGTATTAATGATATCACATTCTGTTTCTTGTCAGTTTATTGAAATAGATAATTTGAAACACAAAATCTGGTACTTGATTTTAATTTTCCGCGTAATATTGAGACCATCGGGAAATCTCATGATGTCTATTTTATACCACACCTTAAATTATTTTAAAAGAATTGAATCACAATAAGTGATAAATCTCAGTAACTACTAACACAAAAAAAGAAACATTTTCAGCAGAAATGTTTGCTGATATATTTTGTCACATTTTGAAACATAAAAAAGAGGGAATATTTAATTAAAATAAACACTTATTTTAAAAGTTGCTAATTTAGATTGTGCATCAAAAAATAATTATCAATAGTAAAGTTCGTTTATTATGGAATTAAACATTAACGCGCGCGCATATAAACCATTAAATAATGTGATCCAAATGCTAATGGAGTATCGTTTAGAACATTGCGTTTTCTTTTTAATTTCCCCATCCTACTTAAAGATTGAGGAAGATTAGACTTTCAGATCATTTAATCTATCAATTCTTTTAACTGACAAAACTTTGTTTCAACTTTGCAAAATCATTTTTTAGAATGAAAATCAACTAGTCGGTTGTGGGATTATTTCCACAGCAATACTACAAAAACAAATATTATATCTAAAAAACGCTGCGTAATATCAAATACATATACTAAAAAGGTTGCTTCACTGCCCTAATACATAATTTTACTTTGATAGGTATATTTTTTTTTTACTCTTTTTAAATAAGCTATCTATATCATCTTTAATGAACAGGAAGCAAACAGGATATTCTTTCTTTTTTAAACATAAATAAGTTATGTACTGAAAGCTTATTCATATGTAAAAGAAATAGATTTAGTGAATTAAATCACTCAGTAAATTTCTTTTTCAAGTAAAAATTTAGAATGTTTTTCTTGAATTCGGTAAGATTCGGCCACGGTAAAAGTTAATTGGAAATGCTACCGCCGGATGGCTTCTTAAACTATAATTGAAGTGAAATCTCCGAAGGACGACTATCAAAAATAGTTGCATTGTCCTGTGAAAATAGTCACAGCAATAATAAATGCTTTATCATTTCTCTTCTCAAACTTACTTTTTTTAAAATATGTCCTCGATTTGAAACAGTATCACCCTATATAATTTCGTTATTACTGGGAAAACTAAACTCAATGCCACAACAGCCGATGTGGGGGCCTACAATACCCATATCTATTTTCTTGACTGAGGAACTAGAATGAGGAGCATATGTCCCAGTTAGGTGGTTAGCCTCAGTGTTTTGTTCCCAAGTATACTTGGCACTCAGTTTAGTCAACCATTTGAAAGGCTGAGTCCACCTTGCCCAGCCTGAGGATCGGACTGAGTAGAGGGCACTGCCACCGCGCCACCTGATTTCACAATTCCGTTATTACGATTTTTAAAAATTATCACTCTTAAAGATGAATGCTTATATTGGGTATAAAGAATATATATTAATTTCAAATTTTTTATAACTAATAAGACTTCTTTAAAGAAGCGCATTTTTATGATTATTTTGTTTTCACATGCTTGCACCATTTAAAGTACCAAATATATCTAATAAAAATTATTAATTTTTGTAAAGCAACGTATGAAAAAATGTAATTAAGGAAAATAGTTTAAAAGAAAGAAAACTATTTTCCTTCAATAAAGGATTTTTTATTTCATATATTGCCATTTTATTGGCATTCATTTTTGTACTGAAACAAAAAACTTGTGAAACTATTTCTTGTGACATAACATCAATACATGTTGGCATGGAAATGGAGTGTTCTTAATAATGAGTTCCAATGACTAGGGTTAATTATTCATAAATTCAAGTGGATATTTCAGCCACAGCAGTTACTTTCCATGGGATGCTACCATTTGATAACAAAAGAACATTGTTCTTTTCTTTTCCAATTCTTAAAAGATGGTGAAGAAATGTTCCCATGATGTGATTGAAAAATCTGGAAATGTAAGATGATGAAGGATACATGTTACAACAAGAGAATTGTTTATTTATTTTCCCTTAGATTAAGTTAACATAAGACAATGTACACTTTTTCTATATTAAATATAAATAAAAATTCGAAACAATTTTAAAAAGTAATTTTATCGACACATTTGCATTTTTTAAAGACATTTTCCAATTTAAGTTAATTTGTTTCAGTAATGATGCTTATAGTTGTGTTATTATTTACGTCTTTTATTTTTTCGTTGTATGTTGCATGTAAAAGTTATATCATAACCGGAGCAGAAAAGAAGTCATAAAGTGATAAACAAATGATACATTTAATTTGTTAACGGGATATATTCGATGAATAGTGTTTAAACATTCTTAATTCAATTTTAATAATAAGAAATTGAAGAAATATAGTTTTGAAATTGATTATAGTACAAATAACTTCAAAGCATAGTAAAAGTAAGTTCTAAATAAAATGTAATAAAATATTCCATTAATAACAGTATTTTCAAACAATATTATTTTTTAATCTATAATTTACTGTAGGCAAACAATGTATAATTACTTAAAATATTTAGGATGCTACGCTGGTTTGAGAAACTAAGCAATTTCTTATTTGTAAATATAAGATGATCCATTATATGAATTCGAAAGAATGATAGGAGGTTTACTTTGTGTGTGTGTGAGTTAGAAATTGAATTATAAATTAGTTTTTAATTTTCTTGGTTATAATAGAATATATCATACATTTCTTAATTGTTGTGTGGACTATTAGACAAAACAACTGAACACAAAAACTCTTTGATAATTTTTCATCAATAAGACAACTAAAAGAAGACAAGTATTGTTAGTATAATTTTATTTCTTCGCATCAAAATCATATATAATATCTACTATGCAATAACAGTGTATTAAGTTCTTTACACTAAATTGAAAACTGAAATTAAACTTCATTGTTTAAATTTAGGTATAGTTTTGATTTGGTTTAATGTGTTTTATATCAAACTTTCAAAATAATTAAAATTTAAATATAAAGAATCATTTCTTATTATCGATACAACAATACACTTATCAATAACAAAATATAGAATGAAATTGCTTAAAATAGCATCAAAAACATTTTATCAAAGTACCTCATTTTATCAAGATTTTCTTATTAATTAACTTCAAAGAAAATATATTGTCTTTAAACATTATTGGCACACATTTTATTACTTTCTTGTATACTTAAAACTTTAAAAGACATATTTTCTATAAATATTATTCAAAATAATCTTTAATAGTATTTTTGCCCCTGGAAATAAATTTTGATGTCGTCTTATTTTCACTTAAACTAGATTATAATAATGTTTAACAAAGAAAAGCATATGTAAAATGATGTACAATATTTACTATCTGAATTTGACAATTCTATGCCAAGGGTAAAATCATAATAAATTACATATATACATAACTGAGGAAGATTATAATAATAAATCTTGTATATAATAGAAACAATAAAATACCGGAGCACATACTACTTTATAACAAAATTCCCATTAGTGTTCCTGTTTAATAAATAACAATAAAAGTTTTAAAACAATAAACGATATACAAAAATGAATGAGACTGGTGCCATATAAATTATATATTATTTGAATTAATTTTATTAACTAATCAGTTACATATACAATTTACTTTTATTTTCAGCATTCTTTACTGAAAATGACAAAGAAATAAACTTATTTGTTTATTTTATATGATATGTTTATTCTGTATAATATATTATTTGTTTATTTTCTATATATTTTTTCACAATGGTACTTTTAC
This sequence comes from Latrodectus geometricus, assembly GCA_026290005.1. Taxonomy (NCBI): domain Eukaryota; kingdom Metazoa; phylum Arthropoda; class Arachnida; order Araneae; family Theridiidae; genus Latrodectus; species Latrodectus geometricus. Next base: position 526,490 of record JAPDSC010003547.1, on the reverse strand, counting down.
AATAAATTAAAAGCTATAACAGATACCTTTAAATTTAAGGAAATAAGTACAAATAATCTTAAACATTCTATTAGAAAACTTCTAAACAATTTATAATTATTCCTGTTGATAAACCTTTTAGCAACTATGCATTTTGTTTAGGAAAGAAATTATTACTTACATTGCATAATTTTGAAAATGTAACCGTAAAAAAAATTTTAATTTCATTTTGAAATTTTTTTAAATCATATATTTTAATATTCATTCGTATTTTAAGTACTTTTAAAATGTAACATCACAGAAATTTCTTCAGAATTAAAAAAATTCTTTGAGTCAACTGATTAAATATCAACAGAAAAGAAAAAAATGAAAGGAATCTTACTCTTGAAATGATCTAAAAGAAGCTGGAATATAATAATTAGAAATAAAAATCAAGATCAATTCCTTTTGGAAATGAATGCAAAGAAAGTGAGATTTTTAATCACCTTAAGGCAGTAAATTCTTTCATTACATGACGTTAACAAATAAGATCATTGTCATTAATTAATTTATAATATTAATTATGCAATGTTTGTAAATTTTATTAGCTACCTCTAATAAGCAAATTTATTTTAATTAAGCAAATTAGCAACTTTCTTTAAATCCTGTATTAAAATTGAAGCTATAGTTATAATTGACGGTAATGGAGAAAAAGTTTTTAATTAAAAATATATTGAACTTCATGTAATTTATTGTATTTTTTGTGTTAAATGAATTGAAAAGTTTTAATTCATGAAAATGTTTAACAATATAAATAAATAATCAAAGAAAAATTGTGTCAACTTTTGTAATTTCTCAGTTGCTAATAGAAAATTATTTTTTTTAGTCTTCGAACAACTATTTCCGATACAACGTGAGAGAACCTATATCTATATTTAATTGAATTTATTAGACACTTAAAGAGGGAAGTAACAATTCACAGACAAAAGCAACAACTACCAAAAGGGATATTAGATCCATCATTGTTGTCGGTACATTATGATGGATTAAGCAAACCCAAGAGTGTCATGTATGTGACGCTCGAGTAGACTAGGAATTTTAAAGTAACGGGAGACATTAAAAAAAAATCTTGATCTGAAGATTCAAATACCTCAAATAAATCATCAAAAATTATGGCAATTATTATAATATAACTCACAAAAATACAAGTAATATAATTTAGGATTCATTTTGCATGCATCTTATAATAAGAATTCGAAAAGATAGCTCTTTTAGAAAAGATAACTCGAAATTTAGGAGCATGTTTTTCCTTGGTAAAATCATAAACTGGGGAAACATGCGGTAATTCAAGTGCCAACTACAAAATCATTGAACCAGATGTAAAATTATTAAATGGAACATAGGAAAATGGGTGTATTCCTCTAATATATAGTAATCAAAAAGTACCCAAAAATTAAATAAATCCCACTTTTTCAAAAATGTTTGCTATGACAAATATGAATAGGTTTCCTAAGTACTTCTGGCTCTTCCAATAGATGATTCTTATTAATAAAATATTATTCATTGCAATTTTTCTCTTCTAAATAAATCCACCTCTCAGCTTCTCATTGAATGCATTTAAGACAAACTCAGATAAATATTCCTCTTAATTTCTTCCTATTTCTATTTTAAAAACATTATTTCGAAGTTATTTTTACCATTTTATTAGAAAAAGGAGAAGTCATCATTTTTTCTTAGTGTATCGTTCTTATCTTTGCCATTTGAATGATTAATTCAGTTTTCATATAAAAAATGAAATAGTCGTCTACAATAACTTATCAAAATTAATAATCAGTTAATCAGCAAGAACACACATAAACTATGTAATCAATATTCTTTTCACTAATGCAGCTCCAGCAATTACAGAATACTTTTTTAAGCGAATTAGCAAAAATGCGATTAATATTACTTTTAAATAAAATAATTTTATTTCATAATATTGTTAAAAGAATAAAAACGCATTTAGAATGAAAATTGCTCTCTTTTTCTCGCTCTCTCACTTTCCTGTGTATCTTTCAATAATTATATAAAATTTCTTTCATACCAAGAACATTTTTCATTCTTATAACAAAGTTACTGAAACGTGTTTCATATTTAACCTACCTTTAATGTAAATGCATGTAACTTTTCTATAAAATACAACTTTCAAAATCACATAGTGCAAATATTTTTACATAGCCTGTTTATTTTCATTTCTTACATTTCCATTCAGAAATCACACTCGCATTCATAACCAGTTTAATTGTAGCTAGACAAAGAATAAAATTCCATATATCAGCTTAATAATTTGTAGGATATTGATTTATCACTTTATAGCACATTCCTTTGTTGTCTTCCTGTATCTTATTTCTTACAAAAATTAATTAATTAACTAATAACATTCAACCAGAAGAGCAGAACAAACAATTATTTTGCTCCCTTTACTTTGGGGTCCAATGACAATTCTTGCCAATCCAGGCTCTGTTACTAAGAGATAATTCATTAAATTTTGGATGCTTTGAGAAATATGATTTATCCTGAAAATAAATCAGTCTTCTTTATTTCATCAGAAAGAACTGTAAATTTAATTGAATCAACAAATAGTGCCTAAAAGATAGAACTTCCAGAACAAGAACGGATTCAACTATGTGTTTATTTGTGAAATTATATTGCTATGAACAGTAACAAATTCATCAGAAGTCTTTTGTAGTCGCATAAGAACTTTTAAATTAAGTTTTCTTTAATATTTAGAAACTGTATTTTTTCTTTTATTTTTATTGGTTTTAAAATCGTATTTTATTTTAATAGTTCTAACATTAATAATTTTATATTCTTGAATTATTTAAGTGAGGAAACAATTTGTAGAATTCAAAAACTTGTGTAGTTAGGAAGCCTTTTGAGTTTTGATTCACATTTTAGAAAATTTATGTTACGCTTCACCTTTTATTGGAGTCAAATAAAAATATTAGTCTTCAAAACAAAATGATAATTTCTAATAAGTTGATAATCACTAGTTTTATTGTGCTGAAAACAATGCTAAGCATTTTATTGAAAAAAAGTTCAAGAATGTACAAATCTAAAAAATTCATATTTTCATGTACTTTTTTAAAATAGCTGGTAATATTTAATCACTTTAGAATGACATAACTAACATCAAAGCTGGAATCCCTCTTTAAATTTAAACTTTGCAGTAAATGGAGGGAAAATAATCTGGAAACAGATTCACACTTTTCGGAGTGAAAGATTCAAGGTTCGATCCCTGAATTTATTGAACAAAATGATATTATCTTGTTTTTTTCATTTAGCTTCCATATCAATCTGTGTGAGTGTTTGAAACTTTCCGAGTTGCTTGCATTGTGACAGATAAACATTTTATTCAATTTATGTACTGCTATCTAATACCCTGCACTGCATTTTTCAAATAAATTTAAAGTTAAATCTGATTTAACTTAAACACCACGATGAAAACAATGTTCATGCTGCCTTATATTTGAAACTAATTTTTAAAATATTGGTTTTTTTTCACTTATTTATTGTTATGATATTAAAAATTATATGATATTTTTTAATTTTCATACATGACAACATTTTTTAAACATTTACAAGCCGAAAGGACTTTAATTAAGATTTTATGTTTCCATTGATAGATACGAAACTAAGGAATATCGTAGACATATCTATTTCTTTTCAAACCTAACAAAATTTTTTCATGCGCTGTTTAATGCTTTTACAAATAATTCTTTCATCGTTTTTTTAAAGTTTGCTTTTCTTGCTTTTTCTCTGGCTTCAATCTCTAAGTTGGAAGACCCAGATGGTGCTGCCATCTATGAACCAAAGTACTTCCACCTTCATATGAGGGTGTTCTGTTCAAAAATGGAAGACGCTCTTTCTGACTTCATTCGCCCAATCCCTGAGGGTCGGGCTTGGTTTCGTCAAGTGTTATAAGTAACAACAACGATTAAATTAATTTAAGCTAAATCAGTTCCAACTTATTTAAATCACAAGTTGGAACCGCAAAAAAGTTCACTTGAGAGTTAATCACGTTTAAAAGTTCAATGAGAACGGAATATTGTGAAATGATTAAAAATTAGTAATATTCCATTTGCACTATCTCTTTGAAATTGTTTTATTTGTTATATATATACACAAACAGCATGGTATGTCAAAGTGTTCCTTGATTACTTTAAGCAGTAATTTAGAAATGAAAAACTACACAAGTCAAAAATATTACGATAGGGTGTAAATTTATAAGGAAAGTAATCGAAATACAAGACAATTTGGGGAATTTATCAACACTTCTTTGTAAGTTCACATACAATAAATCCAACAAATGGCCGTTTATAAGAACTAAGCTTTATGTTAAATAGTATTTCTGAGTAATTGAAAATAAATTATATGATGATCGGAAATATTTGAGGGATTTTTATCTTTTTAGAATATTTTCTTGACAACCAAACTCTGTTTTTAAAGTGATTAATATATATAATATGTATATGTTTATAAATTTTCAAAACTTTATGTATAAATATATATTTGACAATTTTAATAGCTTTCAATTTTACTTAAACTAAATAAAAAAAATTCATTTTTTAAGTATTATTTTGCATTGACATATAATATTCATTCTGATATTTGACGACAAGTTGTATTCTCCTTGAAACAGAAAAAAATTCCACTTGTCCTCATCGATGATTTTACCTTATTTTTCTTCTGTACTATTGTTTATTTTCCAATCATTTCACATTACATTTTAATTCGAGATAAAATGAATCTTTTCTGGAATTTCTTTTTCAACACGTGAAACTTTTTTCTTTCGAACCTGTAAACATTTTTCTTGTTATGTTAAGTTTCCCAAAAAAATATTCTTTTTCTCCTTAAAAAGTGGATTCAATAAAAAATTTTTACTGTTTGATGAAAGAAATGACATTTGTAATTGTTGTTTGTTTTTACAAATAAAACTGTTTAAAATAATGAATGAAATGGTGAATTTTTATTACAATCTTCCGAAAACATTTTTTGACATTTAGTTACCAAAATAGCAAAACGAAATAGTAATTTTTTCAAAAATACTTGAGGATTAATTCGGAAAAGAAAGAAAGCCGAATTTTACATTTTTAAATAAAATTTTAAGATTTCACTTATTTTTTGGTGTTTAGGAATATTTCATATATTTGATTAAGATCTTGAAACTATAAAAGCAGAAGTGAATATAAAAATAACGTTAAATATTTTTGCATTCTATGGTTAAATATTCATAGTGAAATGTTTATGCTTTATTTTTCCATTCACTTTTGTAATATTAAAAAACATGCTTTCTAAAGATGAAAAAGAAATTAAACGGTTTCCTTTCTCAACTCCAAATTGCTTAACCAATTTAATCTCAAACCTAAATTATTTATATCCCCATCTTTTGTGATATCGTACGCAATTTGTGATGGAAATTAAAGATGTGATGTATCGAATTTCATGTTAGAATCCTATGTTGAAATCGTAATAACGTGATTTAACTTGCTCTAGAAAATGATGAACACCATATTTATAACATATTTTGTAATATACGTTTTAGGAACAATTAAAAACACTATAAAATTTTCTCTGCTTTTATCCAATAATGCATAGTACAAGGAATTGCCTGTTTTTATGATGGGAGTAAAATTTTATTATCTCCATTATACTATCAAAAAATGTGGTACAACTCCATCATATCCTTATACGATATTCATTGTAACTGGAAAGAAAAATATTGCAATTACTGTCGTAAATATTTGCCTTGTGTACTATTTAAAAAGGTTTACTCTTTTAGAAACTACTAAAAAATAGTACAAACATTTTATTTAGATTTTATAAACTACATAATCATTTATCGACAAAACTTATTCAAACGTCAAAGTATATTTCGAATGGAAACTCCTTATTCGATGATCTACTGTGAGGTGTAATTGAATAATACCAAAAAATTTTTAATATTTGGTCTCCTAACTTTTTTGTCTGGCCATTTTTAAATGAAACTTTAATTACATAAATCTTATTAACAAAAAATTATTTTGTCAGCAAAGGTTTTATTAAAGTTAAAGAGTAAATTTTAAATAAAGTTTCAGGAAAACTAATGCATGATTTATTTATGAACTCAGCTGATTGTTAAAATATATGAATTAGCATTGTTCAATATATTTACAAGGTAGAAATATAATAATTTTGTGATATTTAGCAAAACACTTATCAATCTTACAACAATATCACCCAGAAGCTTTAAAATAACATATTCATGTCCAAAACTATTATATATCACCAGATAACATTTTTTAGAAAAATCGAATATCCTGAAGATATTTAAAATTCAATAAATACCAACAGCAATACTTTTGCCCTAAGATTTAAGCCAAGAAACGAACTGCTGACAACTTTTCAAAATGAGTGACAAGAGAAAATCCAATGTGAATAAGAACTTGGGTCCCTCTGAATACAGTAATGAATATAATAAAAATTACTCCTCAAACTCCATCTATCAAATATTAGATTTATTTACATGAAAAGTCAGGCAAAGCACTTTAAACTATGTACTTATTATGAATTCTTTCACCGTGTATTATACAAAACATTATACAAAATATCATGATACAATAAAAATTGACATAAAGTAAGAGTAACTGTAGCATAGTAGTACAATACTAAGAGTTAAAAATTTTCTATCAAATATCAATAATGTATTCTGCTTATTTCAAATGCCACTATATTTTTCCTATTTACGAATCAAAAGTTGATTCACAAAATGAATTCCTGTATCTTAAAACTTTTGTGTAATAACAATTTAGAAATATATCACGGAAGATATATTCACTAAATTCATTATAATGTTGATTTAATAAAGTATTTACATCCTCAAATCTTCAATTTTTATATCGCTATAGTCTATTAGATATATAATGCCTTCACTGATGTAATAAATTGACATTTTAAAAGTAAACACCCCATTAGAATATAAAATTGGAAAAATATATATATATATATATATATATATATATATATATATATATA
>JAPDSC010003547.1:481100-511094 GCA_026290005.1 Latrodectus geometricus | reverse complement strand
TTTTATCCTTAACAATAAATGTGTTCTGATTAATAAAAAATATTTTTTCCTTTTGTTTAAAACAAAACCTTCCATTTTTGGATTTATTTATTCCAATGAATGAAAACCACGCAGAATTTTAGTTTTTAAAATCAAATAAACGAATCCTTTTTATATGTTATAATAATAAAAATTATGATTACGTTTCAATGAGAGTGAATGAAAATTCATATAGCAAATCCCTCGATAGCTCACTTTTTGATTTATGATCTATTTTTCATTTTCATCTGTATGCTGATTAAGCGGATCTCTTATAATTTATTAATCCCGGTAGAGCTTAGCTAGGTTTTAGCTGTTGAAACATGGAAAACTAGCTTCAATTATGTCTGTGTCGGAATTATTAAAGCAATTTCTTTGTAGAGAGAGAAAATATTTCTGCTTCCTTTTATGCCAATAAAATTTAATCTTCTATGTTATTTATTTTTATCGCTTTAGTGTCTCTATAGACTTTAATCACCTCTATTCAATCTCACATTGCAGTGTGCAAACAAAGTGAGTCTAAAACTGTTTATGAGAAAAAAAATTTTTAAATTATACTATTTTAAATTAAGTACCATTTTCTGTAATTTGCTGGTATTATAAACTGTTCCAAACTACATATTTACTTTTCATTAACTATGTATTGTAATGAGTGGCATTTATCTCGAAGCATTTAATTTTAAAATCATAATATAAAAATAACTGGAATAAAAACATTTACATGCTAAAATCATAGAATATTTGACAAATGACTCTTAACTTTTATTACATAAATTTTACTGTATTAAAGGAAGCTTTTCAAACATAATAAATTAAATCAATTTTAAAAAGTCAAATTAATATCAAAGATTGTAAAAAAAATGCAAATTTAATTCTCATTGTGTAATTACATAAATTACATATTGTGTAAATACTGCCCTTAAAAAAGTGCTGCTGAATTATTAATTTCTGCCGCAAGCAAATAAGCGTGAACAATTTAGGTTGACAACCTTGCGTAGTGTTCTTATTATTTTTTAATCTTAAAAGAAAATTATTAAAAAACTATTTCCTTCATATGAAGGAAATAAATTTTAGTGAATACCGGGTTTTTCACAGTTTCAAGAATAATCTATACATTTCTAGTATTTAAAGATGCTTCTTCAAATACTTCATGGGTAAGTTATAAAGTTTTGCAATCTCTGAAGAACTCATTTCTTGCAAAACGAATGCATAGATAAAAAGGCATAAAATTCTTAATCTTTATATTCGAAATTAATTCAATATTTTGTTCGAACAGTTGACTAAACTATAGTATAAACATCGATTTGCTAATTGTAACTCATATAAGACATTATTGAAAAAACAAAAATTAAATAATCATTCACTTTTACACATATAAGTTAGAAAATCAAACAAAGATTATTTTCTAACTACTGATAGCCAGAATTTATTCATTCATTCAACGCAATATATTATGAGACCCCATGGTTCATAACGTTGAAATTGAACTTCAGTGACGAGAAGATGAATGAGTAGATCTGATAGTTCTTGTGGTTAATTTAATCTAATGTGTTCCTTTTGACAACGACCATTTAAATATGTCAGATCCTATACACTTGATTAATGAATATACCGCTACGTACTACATGGTGACAGGAATTCTGGGTGACGAAACACGTCATATGACTATATTTTGAAGGAGATGGCACATTAAATATTTATTAACACTCTTTTAATTAATAAATTATCTTTTCAATGCATCTGAGTGAGATTAAAATTTAAACTAAAAAACAATGTAAAAATTTGGCCCAGTTTGTCAGGGCAGTTGATAAAGTTTATTACCAATCCCAAACAAAATTTCAAAAACCGAAATCTTTTACGATGAAATTCATAAAATTTTTACTTATTGCAGAAATTTTAAACAATATCGAAATATTTATGCTTCCAAACTAATAATGTTTCTTTATCTGTATTCTATGAACTACCACCAAAGACGTTGATATAAAATATATATACCTAAGCAATAAAATAGTTCCAATTCTTTCTCTCATTTCACATCATTTAATTAATTTTATTTTATTGCTACTTTATTTTAACGAGAAACTTATGACAAAAATCCTAATTGCTTAACAAATAATACATTCCCCAACTAAATGTAAAATAATTTGGTAGGGTAATTTTCTTAGCCTTCATTCTGATAATGCTTTTTGATCGAGTTTTTACTCACCTAATATAGCTGCAGGATCGAAATGATGTAAATTTAAAAAAAAAAATAGAGTGTGTTATAATATTTTTTAAAGTAAGTCCAAAACATTGAATATGAATGAATATTGTTAATTTCATAAACCAAATAATTCATGACAGAATGTTTTTAAATATAGCTGATAATTTAACATAATTTTTGTATTTTATTACATGCATGCGGTTCTACAAATACAGTTGAAAATATGCCATTAAGACTACGAGACGTCATATGCTTTCAATGTTTCCAATCAAATATTGAAACTTTTGTTGAGTAAGAGATCCTTTACCTTCAACTATCTTTAAATTGCTTAAATAAATGAAAGTTAATGGTCTTGAAATGAAGAAAAAAAACACATTTATTCATTTTTAATCTTTTCAATAACTGCTAAATAATTAAATTGCTAATAAGCAAACAATTATTTGTTCTTTAGAAACAATATAGAAGATCAAATGATCACACTACTTTAGAAACAGTATAAGAGACACTACAAAATCTTTCCCATTTATGGTGTTACAATAACATTCATTCTTGATTGTTGCAATTATAAGGTAAACAAGAAAGTTCTTGCCATTGTTAATGACCCAAAAGAATATGAGCTACAGAAAATGTAGCCCATTGTTGGCCGTCGAATTAATCACTATCGGCATCCAGCACTTTCTGCCAACGTGTCTCCAGTTGTGCACTCCCCTTGCAATAAAACTCGGAGATTTTGAATGTCCATGAGTGCTTGGCCCAAGCCTACTTCATTGGTGAAAAATTTACCATGAAGATGATTGTCCAGGAAAGAGAAAAGATGGTAATAAAATGGTGCGAAATCTCCCAACTAAGTCCATGTATAGTATTCCAGGCCACCCACCCGATATGTGTCTTTTCTTTATCGTAAAGAATTGTATACTTTTGCAACTAACCAATGCTGGTTCCTTCTGTTACAATCTCTGTTGCATAGGTCTAACCACTACGAGTACAGATCCCCAGTGACCGTTTGACCCGTAGGTAGCAGCTTATAGTAAATCACTTGACTATTAGTCCACCAGATGCAAATCATAATCTTGTGCCCTTGTATTCATCTGGTTTAATGCATAACACTGTGCATAATCTTTAACACAACAATAAATCTATTTTCTAAATATTCTATCATGACAAGTTCACCAAAAACACCTAATAGTCCTTGCTTCTTACAGCATTAGACAATCTTATTGTTTTGCAATTTTAACAGAATCAGAATCCAAGGTGGTAGTAATACGTGAATACTATCTCAATACATTTAAGTATCATTTGAATTTTGAATTTTTACATGTACTTATTTGATAAATATAAATAAATTTTAAATAACTGTAATGTACAACTTCAAAAAGCTTAGATATTTTTTCAAAATTACTAATATTTTTAGTTGTATGGATTTTAAATTTATGAATTTGGATGATGAATTAAATTATTTTTTTATTAGATTCATACAGCCAATGATTGTTAATGTTGATTTTTTCATGTGCTGAAATGAAATAGTATAACTGTTATTTTTTATTTAAGTATATATTTCAATTAAAATTAAGAACCTAAATTCGAGTTAGCCATTAAATGAGAGTTCTAAGATGATAAGTAAATTATTAATCAAGACTTGTCGTTTCTCGAGTATTTAGAGCCAATTCTATTTCTAATTTGGCAGGTTTTCGTATTGTCATCGAAAAACAATTTAGATGACAGAATGAAATAAAAGTGACAGAATTGTTCTCATAAAATTGTTTATATTTTTGGTGACAGGCTGTCATATAACATGTCAAAAAACTTTTACTTGATTATGTCATGTTCGGAGAATTGACTCATGGAATGATAACTTAAGAGCGCTGTCAAACATAAAAGACGGAACTGATTATAAAGATTATTACTTTGGTAAGTTTCCCTGAACTAAAAGATAAGAATATTCTGTAGTCATTTTCTACATTTGGCATGCACAGCTGTAATCTCGAGCACAAGTGATTTGAGATTTTTCACCTTATTTCTCAAAGTAAAAATTTTCGAGTTCTGAAAAAATCAATAAAGTTCAATTATTTTAAAATTCATTATTTTGTCAAAAAAAGTTTGATAAAAAAAATAACATTAATGCATCTGTGTGCAATATATCTATACATTATATCATATTATGAATTTTACACTCGTAATAAATTTTATATAAAATTCAATGTAAAATATAATTAAAAATTTTAGGCAAGTTAAAATTTTTTAATTAAGATTTGCACTTTATTGTTTTATGATCACTTTTTGCTTTTGAAATCTAATCAATTAGATCCCACGACTTTTACTACACCAATTAAATTTCAGGAAAAATCAGTATTGTCTCCAAATGCAGGTTTTCTATTGCTAAGTGTTTTCCCCATCTTTTCCTGTAAATATATTAAAATATTGGATATCTTTTAATATGGAAGTATGGGAATGAAATTAGGAATATAAAAATTATAAACATTTAACACAACAAATTTTTCTGAAACAAAATAATTTTGTGTTCAAGTTGCATCATATTTACTAAAATGGTTATTTCTATATTTACTAGCAGTATTCAAATATTGTATAAACATAAAATATTGGGTCTTTCAATACAAATATTTAAATATTGACAAAACTATTAATTATTTAAATATTAACATTTACTAAGGCATACAAAAAATATTTTAATATAAGTAATAACTATATTCAAACTGATTCCATTCTTTAAAGTGATTCTAATTAAAATACTGATGCCCTATTTTAGATACATGCATGTTTATAGACTAATTTATGAGGTGATTTTCAAAAAAATAAATTAAAAATTTATATCCAAACTTCGAGAGAATCACATAGAAGAGTAGGACCGGAAATTCACTACATAAATTTATCCTGGAATGTGTAAGAGTTTTATTAAAGCTACTGATAACATGTAGTAAACATGTGGCGCTTACTACATGTTATGTATCCCAGATTTCGAGATCGGTACTATAAAAAGTTCACATGAGCGGACGTTTGATGTTATAATGCATCCTTTCTTTCTTATCAAATAGCGTCATGACTATTATCAACTTAAATGGAACTAGTGATAAACTAAATCAAATTTTAAAAAACAGATATAAAATTGTAACTTTCAAAATTATTTCACAGCTTTTTAAAATATGAAGATGAAGTTTCAAATTTTAGTAATTATAACTGAACATTATTTATAGTTTATAAAAATTACACTATATTTTGAAGAAGAATATTATTAAAATTATATATTTAAGCCTAAGTAATTTTCTTTTAGTAATGCTTAACATTCAGAAGCATTTAAGGGTTGTTATGAGGAAGTTTTAAAACAATGTAAATTATTTTAAAAATTTAGAAAATGTGTAAGATTTTCATGGTTTGATAACGTGATCCAACAATGTTAAATTTTAATTAATAACCATGATTAACTACCATAAATTAAATTAAAAATATCAATTCATAATTAGAGTATTATAAAACTATATTGATTTTAATAATAAAAGGTGTTAATGTGGTGTAATTTTTTTTAATTATGAAATACTTTATGATTTTATAAAAGGATTCTCTAAAGATTCGTCTTTTAATGAAATCATTATGTAAGGTAAAAATAACATAATAAAATTCGTATCCCAAATCTTTTACAGGAAATAAAGGATTGAACATACCATGTGCACATGTGAGGTAAGAATTAAAATAGTCAGACATAATTCTATAAAGTCAGCAATTCGATAATAACAGTTCCTTCATATCTTTTTCTTGAATATTATTTGTTTTCCTTTAAGTACTTAATTTTACAAATAGATGACTGGAGGAGGGGCGTAGTGTGACCAGTGTAGCTGAAGAGCTCGGAATCAACAAAAGTGTCGTTTCACGGACTTGGAAAGCCATCAGAATCACTGGAACAGCTGTTCGAAAGGTTGGTGGTGGCCGCCCCAGGAAAACAACTGCAGTGGATGACCGCTATATCACCCTGCAGGAGAAAAGAACCAGAAACCAGTCATCAAGTGCCATTGCTCAGCAACTGCGTACAGCAACGGGACGATAAGTGTCGCAGCTTACTGTGAACAGACGGTTTTACAAAGGTGGCCGATTCGCCAGCCATCCAGAACTCTGCATTCCGTTGACAGCTCGATGTCGGCGGCACCGTTTAGAGTGGTGCAAAGAGCGCAAAAACTGGACATCTGATCAATGGAGTCGAGTCCTCTTTACAGATGAGAGTCGTTTCAGTGCTACAAGCGATTCTCAACGCCAGTTGATTTGGAGAGAGGTTGGGACATGGTTTTATCCCAGTAACATAACGGAAAGAGACCGTTATGGTGGTCCTGGAGTTCTTGTCTGGGGAGGCATTATGCTGAACTAGCAGACTGAGCTACACGTTTTAAACAGAGGTTCTATAACCGGAGATCGCTATTGTCAGAAGGTAATCCTTCCCCATATGTATCTGTTCCAAGGTGCCATTGGAGCAGGTTTCATTTTTATGGATGACAATGCACGGCCACATCAGACTCATGCTGTTCAGCAGCTATTGGAAAGTGAAAACATCAGCCGGATGGATTGGCCAGCGTACTCCCCTGATTTAAATCCCATAGAACATGTGTGGGATACATTGGGGAGACGCATTGCGTGCATCCCCCGGGGAACACGCAGCAATTGAAACAGATGCTGATTGAGGAATGGGCACTCTTACCACAAGAACTGCTGGACAATCTGGTGCTGAGTATGGGGAGATGGTGCGAAGCAACCATTGCAGTAAGGGGAGGGCATATCCCATTCTAAGGAACATCTGTTTGTTATTGTTCTTCTTGGACAGACGATCTTGCGCAGGGATACTGGGAGTTTAATAAAGCCTATTTTTGTTTGATTCCATACTGTATGCATTGTATTCATTGTTATGCAACTACGCTTTCTTCATCCTTTTAGTACAAAATGGTGTGTCACATGTCTGAATTTCATGTCCCTCAGATGATTTCTCGCGGAGTTATAGCAGATAAACCACCTGTTGCTTAAGTTTTGCACACCAGTGTAGTATTAAAAGCTTTGTAATAAAAATTCAATAAAGTTTAGAAAATGGAGCTAATCAATTTGGTAAGTGAAACACAGCTAGTAAAAAATCATCATTAAACAAACATGAATTTTAAATTGTTTCTCAGTGCCTGGTCAACAAAATCTTCCAAAAAATAAGAAGAAATAACATCATTCATTCTGCTTAAAAATATTCTTATTTATTAATATTCTGAAGTTAAGTTGATCAAAAATGAATAAATTTCATAGCTTAATTACAAATGAGAAAAATTTCCTTGCTTCATCTTTGTCGTTTGTAATACAAAGATATATTATAAATATTTCAAAAGTGTTGTTTTACAATAGTTAACATATAAAATAAAAAATGTTATTAAGTATCCATAAATCTTCAAAATGTTGTAGCTTGCATTTTTGTATAATTGAATTCCATTTAACTCAATTGATTTTTAAGATAAATAAAAGATTTAGTTATCTGAAAATTAAATTTCAATTTAGCGCAGTTCGCATATTAATGTATCATAAGTGATGAGTCACACTTCGAATATAAATTAAGCCTCATCTGTTAAACTACATACGTTAAATGCAGTTCAACATTGATAGTTAAAGTATGTATTAGTATATTTCAGATAAAACTGAATGTAAAATTTAACATTTCACAATGATTTTTCAATAGTTGAAAGTACTTTTCTAAAACTAATCAATTTTGGTTTTGATATTTTTATGCCGCAATAAATGGTTACAGCCATATCCTATTCAAATTTTATATTTTCGGAAATTTTATAAGTAAATAAATAAAACTTGGCGCAGAAAAAAATAAGAGTTTATGGAAAATATAAATCAAAATTTTTACTTGCTCTCCCTTGACTATTTTTTTAAACTACAGAATTATTAACCCTCGTGTTTATTTTATTTTGTTTCTTTTAATTTTCAGAGAAGTTAAACTTCAAGGACATGCATTTCATTAAATTTCATTTTATTCATTCCTTGCGTTTCATTTCTTATCACTTTCGAAACGATTACAACCCAAATTAAGAATCCCTACTGTACTGCCTCTCTGTACTCCTGGTCTAAAGTAGAAATTAGATTGAGCAAAGTTCAAGATTCAAGCATTAATTCATATCTTCCACCTGAGTAATCATTTACTGTTTGGAATATATTAGATTCCAATATCAAAATGAAACAATTTTCAATATTAAAATAGCTGAACCTTTAAAAAAAAAAAAAAAAAAAAAAAAAAAAACTACGTAGTGAATGAAACTGTGTGAAAGTAACATAATACAGACGCCTACGTTGGAAATACAGTCACGGGTAAAGTGGAAACAATCTCGTTAAAATCGAAAGATATTCTATCCTCCGCCAAACAACGGTATTTCAGCTACTTTATTTCTTTCAACTCATTGTTTACTTTTCAATTATCTCCTTCAACATTTTAATTCCATTCAATTAATTTTGCTTCCCGTCATCTTTTTCTGGCTTAGGAAGAATCTTTTTTTATTCAATATCTTCTTGATCGAATACTTTTTTACAGTTTCTCCTGCATACCAAAGTGTATTTGCAGTTAAAATTTTGCGAAAATGTCGAACGAAAAAAATTTACTACTTTCTTATGTCAAAAATAAAACACTCCAATACTTTTGAAGGTAAATTTGATATTTTATTCAGTTTTCTCGTAACTTTCTTTACATTTCAATTACTAACACAGCAGCCATATTGATTTTTCAAAGTTTTCGAAAATTTATTCAACAGAAAAGAGTACGAAGCTAGCAAAATTTTTACAATTTTATATCAACATTTGATGCGCGATAATTTTGAGAGCGTATCGATAATTTTCGAATATTAAACTTTAAACGTGTCAGATAAATAAATGTTACACTTCTTACTAGATCAATGGGAGACATACTTTTAGTATATATATATTACATTGATACAATACTGTTGGTATATTTTTAACAATAAAAATACATCAAAAATACTGCATCAATGTAATTTACAGTATTATTCTATAGTAGCATAACTATTTTAATTACATATATATTATTATTATATTATATTATTACATAAATGTTATTATTGGTATTATTTCGAGGAAGCAAAAGTTTATTAATTTTTTTCCTAAAGGTGAAAAAATTATGATGCATTTAATATTGTATGTATAACACTATATAATCTTAATGAAGATCAGTAATTCAGCAAAATAATCAAATCAAATAAACAAGATTGGATAATAAAATTCATTTTATTAATAAACAATAAAAAAAGCCCACACAGTGAAATATCAGAGATTTGAATTTGCTTTTAACAAATTAAAATTTATCATAATACGATTGACATCAATTTAGTTTAGTAGAAAATCATAGAGCGCTTATACAACAATAAAATCAAAAAAAAATAATATTATTAACCATAAAAATTGAAATTTTCTATAATTTAATAATTAATGAAGCGTCAACAGTAATGAATAAGTCTTCTTAAGAAAGAAAATTTAATTTTAGCAGACATTTTACACCTAATTATTGTTATCCTTTTCACACGTCTATGCATGCTCTCATCCTATTCATTAAGTGACTTGGTGAGTGTTTTGTGTATGTTAAATTTTTTTTCTTTCAAAGTAGTTTCCAAATAGGCTTTTAACGACTTAAACTCTGTCAAAAATTTTCTTATAAACTTGTAAAAAAAATCTTGCGCCAAATTAAAGCTTGGTGATTTTTCTAAAAAAAAAAAAAAAAAAATCTAGCTTAATAACTTATATTCATGAGCATTTTAAAAAAAATGCCTAAAATGTTATAAAAGTAAAATGGACTCTTTTTTAAGCTAATATAAACATATTTGTTACAGATCTTGTTAAGTATTTATAGAAAAAAAATTCTTATGCAGAGATGCTTACATCTTTAAGACATATTCAATGAAGAATAAATGACATAATTGTTTGTTGAAATTTTTTATACGTAAATTTTATATCAGGCTCGAAGTATAACGTATTTGTATATAAGAAAGAAATGATTATTTAGAAGCCTAATAAAAACAAGATAAATATTAAACTTAAAAACTTCAATCTTAATATCGAAGCGCAAACTCATATCGTCATATGAAACATAAAAACTTAAGTATAATAAATTAAATTGATTAATTTATTATACTCTAGTTTATTATACTTAATAATTATAATAAATTAAATTTCTATTAAAATTGAACAAACCCAACATTTAAAATATCCATGCTTTTGTAATTTAAAGTATGTACATTTCCCAATAATTAATAATATATGTATTCAACCTAATTATTAAAATATACTTAACTAAGCAAAATTATTTTAATCATGTTTCCGTTAATAAAAACTTAAATAAGTATTTATTTGAGCAATTTTGATCATTTGTATCGCATTACAAATGCATACTTGAACTGACGGGTGAGTCTTTTCTTGACTATGGTGAATATATATGTGCCGCGATACAGGACTATTTTCCGACTTCCAACAAAGAAGTCTTATGATTGCCTTAGCTGCTAAGAATGCTTTGCTATCGCTTCATAAGAGATCATAGAATAAAATATCCTGAAAATATTCATACTTCAGTTTTGAAAATAAAAATTACAACTTATATTGATAAAAAAAAGTAATAAACCTAATTCTTCCCATTGCCCATCTCTAAACATCAATGAAAAATGTGCAGAATCCTAGAATTCAATGTAAAACATAAAAAGATTTGGTTTGCACACTAACAGGCCAGCTGAAGACAACTATGAAGCATCTGAACAGGCGACTTTCAGTTTGGCCTTACGTAAGTAGTAGACCGTAATTACGTGTTGCAAAGAAGAAAACATCGAAAACTATCCATCATCTATCTCGAAAAACTTATATGCAGAAAAAACAAGCGTAACAACCATTTCCAGTAGTTGGAAATTAATCGAAGAAAAATAGCCACGATGTTACCTCTTTTTAGATGTTATCTTGATTTATCTTATTATTCATATATTTATCATGCTACTATAAAATAAATAAATAAATAAGGGAAGTTTTTGCATTTATGGCTTAGAAATTTAAGAATTTCGGCTTAGATAGATATATGTGAGGACAAAATGGAATACTGCCTATTTTGTTTTGCAATGTGTTGACACCTACTATCGGAAATCACGGGATTCAACTGAAAAAACCTATTCAGTGAATCAGTTAGGAAAACATTACAGATCTACCACCAAACTGAGCTAGAAGAGACAAATTAAAAATAGCCGAATGAACAATCCATTAAGATTTATGGAATTTATTAAAATTACACTTTTCCAATTAGGAGAGCGATCAGACATAAAATAAACATTATCGACGATATTTCTTTTTTTACCACGTAGGAAATAAAAGAGTCTGCCTTCCGAAATGTTTACTAAAAATTTTAACTATAAAATCGTACACATTTAGAATATTGGCAGCTAAAATAGATCTTAATGTTTATTTTAATCAAAAGAAAAACATCAAAATTTTGTTTTGTTTAATGATTATTTTTTATTTCCCTTATTTTAATATTTCCTAGAAAGGTACTATTAAAGGGTTATCAGAATATTTATTGGTAATTATAAGGATTTGTTGAGCGAGATATATGTGAGCTGAGAATCCGTTCGAGGACAGAGTAGACGGCTTTTCTTACATCCATATTAGCAAGCGCAGTTAAAATTCCATGTGAAGCAATTAGTCTGAATCCTCCCAGGGGAGTATGCTTTCCATGAGTGTTGGAATGATAGACAGTGATATTTTCTTCCACTCGGTTAGAAGACATGTAAATTCTTTCATCAATTTTTGACGGTTGTTGCATCTCTTAATTCGGCGATCCAACTCATCTCAGAAGTTCCAAAGAACAGGATTTAAGCCTGGACAGGTCAGTCCAAAATCCTCACCTTATTGTTAGCATACCAATCCATGACGAGTGGTGTCATCCTGGAAGTAACAATGTTCCAACCTATAAAAAGACATTCTCTGACATCCGACTGGTAAAGGTTGAACATGGATACATGATTCCAAAGAACCTCATCTTCCTTCTAATTTCGTGAATGAGTGCAACTCGCATTATCTCACAACTGAGTACCACGGTTGGATTTTGTAATTAAAGGTTTATGGGCGGTAGCCAATAAAATCTTTGAGGATGGTATTTATCGAAACTATCTGGTTTATTGTTGGCTTTCCTGGAGTATGTGGGCCATCGGTTTGCTGCGATTTTTCCGAAATTTTTTGGATACTGCTAGTCAGTCTCTCTCGTAATTTCTAAGATCTGCCGGCTCGAATCCCATTCTCACAACATGATTCATCTACTTTTTAATAACAAAAGACTCTGTCGATTTTGGACTAGATACTTATATCTTTTAAGATCGACCATTTCTATGATATCCAATAGTTACTCTTTTCTATATTTCTAGAAATTTCTTAATTTCATAACATCTAGAATTTCAGAATTTTCACTAATACCAATGCTGTTACCCACACGAAGACGTGACGTAGATCAGAACCGAAGATATTCTTGTTTGCATGGGTGTCCTAATGCTCTTATTGGTAGATATTACACTTGATACAGCTTAAGTGCGGAAATCAATTACCATGCAGATTGTCTAATTAATGTGCAGATTAACAACAATAATCTGTTTAAGTGTGGAAAATTTTGCTTCATTACCCAAATTACATACATGACGGTGCTTGGATTTTATGGCACAAGGTCCAAAAGAGGACATGCTGATACATGGCGGTGCAGGCGAGCCCCAGACTGTACCTTAGGTTAACTGATTTGGAATACTTGCCTGTCACGAAGCGTTTCTTAATTTTGAACCACGGTCAGCTGACGAGGTCAGACCTGAAATTGCACTCTTTTCTCCAGATTTACAGCAAACCAGCGGAAACACTTTGGACGTCACAGATCAACGTGGGCATGGCCCAATCATTGCAGAGTATTTTTCGATTCAACTTTTGTTTCCGCACTTCAGAATAACAAGTAGGCTAACTTTGATATTAGTTACTTATCGTGCCTATTAATAATTTTTTTTAGTTTTAAAGGCAACATATACATATATATATAATTAGTTTTATAAAGGGAATCGTTTGATCCATTGAGAAACCAGATTCGTGAAGTTACAAAAATTCCATCCTTGTAACTTCGCAAATTTCTTAATTTGGATAAAGTATAAGGACTTTGTTAAATATTTTCATTTTCACTTAAATCAAATTAGAGAATAAAAATCACTAATTTTTTTTAATAGCATTGTAACTTGTTTACAATGTTAAATAAGAGTGCCACTTGAAGTTCCTAAAACTGAAAAAATGCCTTAGGATAGTAAAAATAGCTACTAATCACGTTTTATGCAGTTTTACAATAAATTTGCATCAATAAAATTTGGTTTAAAAAAATTGTAGAATTTTGCTTTAAGAAATACATATCTTAATCAAATATATATTTAAACCTTCAACTCAAAATTTTTCACCTAATTAATTTTTTCCCCTTATTGTATTTCTGTCCACAGATGATTTATTGATGTTGATATATAGACTGCGATGTCAAAACTGCTTGATTAAAAAATGAGATTTCACTTCCTATATGCACGATAAAATTCTTAGTTTTTGAGAGACACTTCGTAATTTTTGAATATTTGTGTTATAGAAGTTTTGACAGGTCAAATTTTATTTGATTATGCTAACTTTCTCTCAAAATTATCCACATTTAATATTGTCCTATCATTGGTAATAACATCCATGATATTGAAAGACTTCAACTGAGATTCTAAGAATGCAGTTACAACTTTCCCTAAAATATTTAAGTTTTATAAGTCATACTGAGTTTGATGGATGGAAAAGATGGGACCATACAATTAAATTTTTTGGCTACTTTATCACTATTGTTTGATTTAATATTACCCATTTCCTTTATCGTTTCATCTCTGCTATATAATTTGACTTCAAGTAAATGGCTCAATTCTTCAGAGATTACAGAAGGTAAGAATTCAGCTTAATTCATAAAAGCTTGTATTTTCGTTATCGCATTTTCAATCTATTGTAAAAAATCAAAGATTTATAATCAAGTGATAAATTCTTAAAAGTATTTTTTTGTTGTTTTATTATAGCTATTCTTATCATTTTATCTACTTCATGTTTCTATAAATCTATAATTTTAAAAGTAGATATACCAATTATAAATTTTTTACCACATTGCTTTATGGGATATTTTAAAGATATACTATCAATCAAAATTTTCATTAATTTACTATAGCACGGTAAACAATCTCAGTACAAATTTAAAAGAAACGTTATTCTTTACATGATCAAATATGAAAAAATATATCATTCTGCCTACTGATTAAAGAAATTTTTTTTCACTGGGAAGACACATTGAATTTGTTTCCATACATATTACTTTTACACCATACATATTACATTTTATTTTGTGAATAAAAAACAGTCATACAATAAACTGGCAAATATATTATTTCATTTGCCATATTTTTAACATGCAGATGCATCTGTGAAAATTTATTTTTTGAATTTTTGTAGTAAATTAAGTTTATTTTAAAATTCCAGTTGTTTGAATGAAGATCAACTAATCTCTGCAACTCAACAAATACTTTGTTTTAGAGAGATCCATTGATATCAGACATCCCTGATATCGATAGTAAATATTGAAATTTTTAATGATTCCATTCAAATTTCGAAAGAAAAGCTTCACAGAAATACACAATTCACGAACATTCCTATCTATTTCAAAAAACCCATATACTATCAAAAGATCAATTTCTTCATATTTGATGAAGAAATTAATAGTAATGAAAATATTTTATAACACTTTTTGATCCATACCTGATTGAGTAAATATAAAATATTTTATTACATCATAAAAAAAATTCTTTTTTTTTTTTTCTATTATATATTAACATGAGTATTTTTAAGAATTGATAAATTTACTTTTTTAGATCCTACATATGCAATAATGAATATAATTTCATTATCAAAAACTTTTACCCTGTTATTTTTTTATCTTGAGTCTTTATTTGCAGTTTCATCAATTAAAAATCTCTATTTGTTCACAACAGATTTGCTCATGCTTTTAGCAACATAATGAACAGTTATTATGTTGCAAAGTTATCCATCTTTAATCAGGACAAAGACAATTTATAATTATTAAATGTCTGAGTAGACTCAATTATTGAATCGAAATGATTCACTCAAAATCATTTTTTTCACCCAAAAATGCAGAGATAATTTGCTTTGTGAT
The DNA here is from genome assembly GCA_026290005.1 of Latrodectus geometricus. Lineage (NCBI taxonomy): Eukaryota > Metazoa > Arthropoda > Arachnida > Araneae > Theridiidae > Latrodectus > Latrodectus geometricus. The sequence goes on along the minus strand of JAPDSC010003547.1, from coordinate 495,612 downwards.
TAAAACATAGATCACTTATAAATTTGGCAATTGACTTGCTATCAGTAAAATCTTTATTTAACAACCTTAATTATTATATATATATATATATATATATATTACAAAAAAAAACACAATCTTCGTATTGATTTGATGACGATTTCTTATATTTGGATATTGATTGCTAATTTATCTTTCTTGAGATTGTAAAGTACAGCCTTGGTTCTTTCAATTTTTTTTTTTATATCCTTCATTGTGCAAATCCCCATCACATCTATCTCAATTATCTATTCTCAACATCATATTTCTAATGATGACATAAACAGATTTATTAGTTTCAGTGAATTTCAAAACCAACAACTCAATTTTTCTAATCTAAATTCAGCAGTGAAATAATATAACAAGGTAAATACTAGCAGATATGCTTTTGGAACTTTGCTAACTAAAAAATGTGCAACAAATTTCCACAAATGATGCTACAACTCGGCTAAACAATTTATAATCATAGTAATATATAGGTCAGGTGATCATGAAAAATCTTGTATGGTAAATAAGTTAAATCTGGATAAAGCTAATCCAGTATGGTTCCTTTAAAAGAATTGGACTGTCTTAAAGTGATAGATAATTTAAGGCACTTCTCTTGAAAAAAAAATTTATAAATTAAAATCTCTTCAAAAATCTTTAAGAAATTAATCTGTCCCCAAGATAGAAAAATGGCATCTCTTTTCAGTCTTGTTAACACAACTTTTTTAAAAAACCAAGGCAGCTGTTTTTAAAAGAATATCTCATTTTAATAGCAGTTCTAGAAGAATCTAAGGATAAATGTAATAAGATATTCCAGAAGGTCTGCACTCCATGAAAGTACTTTAGTTTTTGATTTGATTGCCTCTGTGAATTCACTTTTTGCACATCTGGGTCAAAAAGATCAGAAATTACAATTTAAAGGGAATTTCAAATCACAAAGTATTTTTACTTGAGGCAGAAATCAAATCCATAATTATTTATTGAACTGAAAAATCAAAGATTCAGCAATCATATGGTCTACTTTGTACTGTGTGATTAAGTATTACAAAATCATTTTCTAGTATAAGTACTTACATATACAGAGGTGCCTTTTCTAGTTCAGTGACAAATCAATGAATTGAAATTATTAATGTATCTTTATCTTGTATATTTTTATAAATTGTTTCCTAAAAGTTAATAAAAATTTTTATAAACTACTAAAATTTATTAAAACACTACAAATTATGAAACTGAAGTTTTATTGAAGAAAGAAACAATACATAGAGTTAAAACAATATAAAAGAAACAAATTTTAAAATTTTTGGTATCTTTTTCATCAATGCATAAAAATTCAAAAACAATTTAACTAAAACTGCATTATATTTCATCAAAATAAGTACATGTCAAGATACTGAAATACATATGAATAAAACTGTTTCAACACAGTTCAATACATTTCTTTAACATAAAATATTTCAATAAAAATAATCATGATTTATCTAAAAATTACTTCAGCATTTTGTTTAACAACAAATACATGTAAATGTGATTAAGAACTAGCAAGAGTTTAAAATTTCAGCCATTCCATTGGGCAGAACAAATAATCAGAAATATTGTTAAAAACGTAATTCCAATGCCTAGGAATAGTTTAAATATATAATCATCTAGTTCCTCATACAATGAACATTTTTCATTCCCTTTTGGAGGAAAAAAATGACTCGATATATAATGTGATGAAAAGACTAAACAGTGAACAATTATCACAATTTTAAAGTCTGCATGTCAACATTATAATTATAAAATACAATGATTCAAGACTTGCAAATTTTTATCAATTTCTCCAATTACACACAAAAGAAATATATACAAACTAATATTATCTCACACAACAAATTTCACTTTTATGTCAACAAGTATAAAATCCTCCATGTATATTAGAATAATATTTATCTCTTTTATATATTTTATTTCACTGTTTCTTTCTTATACAAAGATTACATTAAAACTTAATTGTTACACAGGCAACCAGACATATCTGAATAAATTTTAACAAGAGAATAACTGTAAATCAACAATATCACATAATATGAGATATAGCAAACCTAGCTTTATTGCTATCCTTAAATAGAATTTCAAATAATCTAGACTACAATTCCTTATTTAAACATTTCTAGTAATGCATAACAGTACTGAAGTAATTACAAATGAAAGTCTATATTCCCTACAAGCTTATCTGCCAGTTTTAGAAAAATTATATTAAAAAAAAGATCCAATAGATTAATTTTTATCATAATTTTGATTTAATGATATTGAAAATTAAATTGATTTTTGAAACCAGCAGGCTTGTTGGAAATTTGCATTACTAACATAAAGAAATAGAAGCTACAAGTTCTTTTTGATTCAAAACAATTTTGGTGAAATATCACATCAGATGTACATTGACACATGCCCTGTTGAATATAAACAAAAAGGAAAAGGACTAGACAGTTTAAAGAGAAATTTCTCATGTTTTCCACATCAATTAATTCAGCACAAAGATTTTAAATGAGCAAGAGAGTGTGATCCATTAAAATATATACACATTTCTAATGAGAGTGAAGTATGCTAATATCGGAAAATGTGCAATGGAAGTGGCATATTAGTTTCATCAAAAATGTATTATTTAACTACTTTGTAATCTAATCTCTCTTTAACCAGTTTCATTTGGGAGTTTAAATTATTTATTAATACTCATTAAGGAGTTTAATTCAATAAAAATACTGCTTATATTGTAAGTTTAGGCTACCAGAAATGCATATATAGTGCTTGGTTAAAGAAAAGATGAGAGAGCTATTGCTTATAAAACTCATTCACTTTCAAGTAAAATTATTACCTCTCTTAATAAAACAAGTTAAATCAGTTATTTACAAACCTATTAATAACAAGAAAGCTTTAAAAATATATAAAAATTTACACTAACTTAAATATTTCAAAAATTTTTTATCCTACACAATTAATAAACCTACCTCATTTATATAGAGAATACTGAATTACGAAACAATAATAAATTGAAGAAGTAATCAATGATAATCTACACGTTTCAAGATAATTACTTAATACTGTAGGAGCAGATAATTTCAACAAGCATTTTTCTCTAACAATTTTAAATTTGGATTTTAATTCAAATTTTTGTTAATTTTAATGAAATCTCTCAAAATGGTTTGTTAACAAAAGCTTAATTAGGTAATGATTATATAGTGTAAATGATAGAAATTCTTTCTAAAATTTCAAATAAAAGAGGATAAATTTAAAAATGCTAATGAGTTATAAATCAAATCAATAGAAAGTAAACATAACAAGTATGTCAAAAAAATATAACATAACTCATCATGTGAAATTCAATTTAGAATGCTAATTTTTCCACTATTACACAAATGTTTTATTATAGTGTTTATCAAGAGAGGTAAAATTTCACAATTTAACTTTAGTAAGTTCTCTATACCAAAAAATCAACAGATTTTCTTGATTATAGGATGGAATAATATTTAAAAGTTTATAGAATATATATATAGATACATATTAATAAAATATATATTTAGACATATGTAACTTGAATAACTATCACTGAAATATGAAAAACAATTTTAAATTGTAGGAATTCATCACAATAGGATGGAATTTCAGTATGGAAGGTTAGAAATTTGGTTTCTAACTTTAATAATTTCAAATCATACATTTACAAAAATCTATACTGCTGCATATATAATATATCGTAAATATTTGTTTGTATTTATCTGTAGTAATCAAAAAGCTGCGAGTTCTATTTATAGTTTTCATATTAAGTGGAACAGTTTTAATATAGATTAAGAAAATATCATTATTTTCTACTTTGAGTTAGTTCAACATAAACATAATTGCATGTGCTTCTTACGAAAAAAAAAAATGATTGCTAACTCGCCAATGCATACAAAAATAATGATTCAGTAATTGACAAGATCAATTATTACAACTTAAAAATGAATGATTAGAGCCACACACTAATAATGAACTACAAGGGATCTATACTTTGATTTGAAAAGAAGGCATGAGATTAATAATAATCCCTTAGTCACCATTGTCTGTAACTGATATTATCGCAAAGCACTAGTTCAATTGTGGTGTGCAAAAAAGAAACAACCAGAACGCACTTTTCATAGTTCAAAAAATACAAAAAAAAAAGAGTTAAAATAAAAGTTAATCACCCATGATTAAAGAACGAAATTTGGCATTTCACGATGACTTTGGATATGATATTAAATCATTCATATTGATGCAGGAGAAGTCTACTGGATCATCCATCTCAGAAGTAAATTCCATGTTAAGAAGATCATAGTCCACTTCTGGCAAGCGGTTCCCAGCTCTGTCAAAGACACAAAGCACAGATTAGTCACTTCATTTTGGCAACTTTTGTGACTTGTGCTTTGCAATTAAAAAGTGCATTCTGGCTGAGACTTAAGAGCTACACCTCAATGCCTTTTACGAAAATTAGTTCCTAATTTTCAAGAAATGGGTAGAAATTTTTACATTGTATTTTTGGCATATTAAATGGAATTAAAGTTAATACTACAAACAAATGCAATCACATTTTAACCAGGTAACTTTTATGAAACATTACTCAATATATCACTTAATGATTGCAAGAGAAAAGAGGATATCACACACTAAAAAATGTGCTCAATAAAAGTTCTGATGAAAAAATATGAAATTCTCCTCATTACATAAATTTTAAAAAAATTTTCAATCCACTATTTATATTTTTAAGCTTTTAGCATTAAAGATTTCAATAACTTTAAGAAAAGTTATCACACATGAAATCATGGGAAAAAATACTATCTGTGCCACTACAAATTTCGCTTTTAACATTCAGCTGTTGCTTAATACAAAAAAAGTTTAATTAAGACAAAGTTAAGCCAAGATTAGCAGAGCAGGTAAATTTCTAAACGTAAGGAGTTTACTTTAAAAATTGCATATTTATGAAAATAAAGAATTGAAGATAATGAGAGGAAATTGTAAACATTTAACTGCTTTAAAGAACACAAAATACAAACTAATAAACTGAAGAAAATAAAAAATGGTTAGTAATGAATTCAAAGTAATTTGTTAAAGAATGGAAAGTTCTCAGTAGAATGCACTTGTTGAATGCTGCACAAGAATGTTAAATTATGACTTTATAATACTAAAATATTGAAAATTATAGCGAATTTTTCTTAAAAAAAACATTTAAAGGGTAAAAAATGTAAAATTTTTACCGTCAAATGACTCTAGATTTTTATAAAAGGTATAAACACAATTCTAAGAAAAACTTTTGTCTAGTAATTAAAATTTAAACATCACAACAGAACTTCAAATTTAAAATGGAAAAGGCATATTTTGAGCTTGGTAACAAAAATGATTAATAGTTTGTTTACATTTTAGAACACAAAAGAATCACTCATTTAAATAACACTACCAACATTAAATTAAAGTTTAACTTTAATGGAAACTTGCAAATATAGTAAAAAAAAATTTAAAGCTTTAGTGATATCTAGAATTACTTTTACTCGCTTTCTCTCAGGCAAGAATTTTATTTGGGATTCCTCATATTACCAATGGGAATGTAACCTAATGAATAATTGTAAATGAATGTGTATATATATTTGTATTACTGTTTTTGAAACTTAATTTTTCCATTCATATTTATATTTAGAAAGAAATTTTTAAAAACCAAAAGACTCCATACAGAATATATATAAAAAAATCATCACCCTAGCAAAACAAAACATTGGATATTCCTTTAAAAAACATTTTTAATTCTATTATTACTGCAACATAATAATTTAAAACTCATAAATTTATATTCTGAAAATCACAAATTTATATTTTGAAAATTCAGCCATTCGTGAAAAAGGCTTAGATAGTAAAATATTTTCAGAATACAATACATTGTATTCCAGAAATATTATGTTGACTAACTGATTTACTGATTAATGCCAGTTAATAAAATTACACTATATGCTTAGAGGAATTAAGCTAGTATAGATAGCTATTTTCACATTTTTGTAAATACTGAACTAATCTTTCCAAACAAAATTTATAATGATGCACATTTCCCACTTATAACTCAGTTTAAGGAAGATTTCAACACAGTGAAATATTAATTTTTAAAAAACCTAATGGTTCAAATGTAATTTTTTATCAATTATATCAATAATTTTTGTTGAAATTTTTTTCAAATTTTTACAAAAATTCACAAATTTTTATCAGAGTGATAAGTTAAACGTTACTTTAAAGAGTTATAAGTTATTCAAGTTACATAATCTTGTACAAAAACTAGAAAATAAATTTAAAATATTTTAAAATACAATTCTAAGAAAAACTTTTATTCTTTTTCCTAAAGCATCATTTTGCAAAAATAACTACTTTTATATTTGATTTAATTGTCAATTCAATACAAAAGAATAATTAATAAAAAAAATTTAAGTAAGCAATAATAGTACATAAAACAAATGAATATCTCAAATTTACACATGAGTTGATTCAAATGGGAAAAAAAATATGAAAATTCTTAGGAATATAAAAACCTATTTTGAATTGCCATGGTTATATATTTAAGATAGAAAATGAGATTCAACTCTTTGGCTTGAAAAATATTACAATTAAATAAACTAACACAGTAAACATTCACAATACAAAAAATAATTCACTTGTCCAATAAAGCTTTTTTCCTAAATTAAAATTTCCAATCATTCATTTCTCTATATGCAAACTTATATACAATTAAGAATGATCAATTCGTTTCTCTTGGTTAATAGCCAAAATCTCACAACTTAAATATGTGTAGTAAGAAAAATGGTTAACAAACACCAAAACATAAAGTTTCATATCAAGTCCTATAATGTTGTAACTAAGAAATTTACTATAAGAACTAAACAATGTTAAAAAGTTGTGGCTAATTGACAAAGAAAATTGGCAACAAAGTAATATTTATGAAATATTATATTAAATAAAATTATAAGATAAATAAAATACACAATGCTCAATGATGATATTTATGTATAATTGCATACAAACCATAGAAACTTTTTCCCATATCCAAACTATAATCTAGTTGAAACTTACATTTACTCAGGAATGTAAACCCACTAACATATACATTTTAAAAAATGTTTCATATTTTATTGTATTTATTAAAATATTGACAGACATTACAATAAGGAAATTATAATAACTTTGTGATTTAAGTTTTAACTTCAATTACAAAATTATTGACCTATTTTCAAATAACATAACATTATAAATGAATTTTATCATTTATACTACACAATTATTTTTTACTTCCAATTTAAACAATTATAAAAAAAATTCTTTTCTAAAAGTAATTACAAATACTACTATAAAGGTTTTATAAAATCAAGTTTTAAATTGGTAAAATTTACAAATTCAAAGGGACAATAAATATCCACATATCAAGAGATTCTAAGTATTTAAACACATTTAGCACTACATCTTAATTTATGCCATATCCTTTAAAATCCTACAAATGACATATTTATCACAATTAGATGTGTAAGAAAAATTGCATTTAATTAAAATACATATATATTTATATCATACATATATGATTATGTTGTACACAATTTATATTTAATAAATTTTAGAACATAATAATTTAAGGTATTCTAAAAAAGTAACACATTTTTAGTATTATTTTGTTTTAGTATTACACAGAAAGTTTTATATTATAAAAATATGAATTTATATCTTCCAAAAGCTGGTAAAATCAGAAAGACAAAGCAAATTTAAAATTTCAATACCTGAAAAATAGCATTAGTGGAGAGCTTTTTGACGGAAGAAAATAAATGATTAATAAAGAATATTAAACTTTTCAAATAATATAACTCCAGAAAAATTTCAAAATTAATCATTGACAATGGATGGTGGTTTAATAAACTAAAAATGAGTATTTAGAAATCATAAAATAAAGAATAGATTAAGGCAATAAATCCACTTCATTATTGCCCACTATTTCCAATAGAAGTTAACAATAGAAAAAAAAAATAGTAAATATATTCATGTCACTTTTGTAATGAGTAAAATGAGACTTGTGCTTTAATTATTATATCATTTACAATAAAAATACCAACCAGAAAAATTACATTTATATAAAGCTAATTACAAAACTACACACTAAAACAGATTACATAATTCGAGTATTCTCACATTTGTCACAAGAGTTGCTTTATGAATGCTTACATCATAAAAGCAAAGAAAACAGTTTCCCTACCTCATATTGGATAAAGTATATCAAATATAGCTATTTGTCTTACATATTTTGGATGGATGATTTAAAGCTATCACAATAAAGTTAAATTTTCCTGATACAAATTTCAGACATTTAAAAATATCCTTTTAAGAATGTAATGATATGAAAAGTCAGTAAAAAGTTTTAAAATATACATTTTTTTTTAATATGGACTGGATATTAAAGGGAAAAAGACTTATACAAGTTTACCACAGTGTTGTTACAGCGGACGGGTTCATACAAGCCAACAGTTTAAAATTCTCAGCAAATCAAAAATAATATACAAATATCAAGTTAAATTGATAAAATTTATTTAAAAAGTATGAGTATCTGAGAGTGATAAATGTAAACATCACATGAGTAGTTCTATAATTTTGCAGTAAAATATTTCAAAACTACTAGCATCTTCGCAGCAATTACAGATCATTTATAAAAGATTGAGGATAAAAGGCATGAAAGGAGCATTATTAATTTCAGATCTGCAGCTTACAAAATATAGAAATTTATTTTTACATAAAATTTTAATACGACACACCAATTTTAATATAGTCTAACTTGTTTAAAACCACAATATATAAAGAAAAAAAGACTTCTATGCAAATTGCCATATTGGAGTACTTTTTCATGTAATAAAAAGAAATCAAGATTAAAATGAATAGCAAGAATGAATAGCAGAATCATTGAAAATCTAGCTCTACACTTTCTTCACAACATAAATTTAAGAAAAAATATATTCTACTTCAAGAAATTTATCTGTTTTAAGTTTTATTTATAATACAATGATATAAGCTCAAATATAAAATTGAATACAAGATTAAAAATTTTAAAAATCCAAGTAACACTTTCTGGATTAGGAACTAAATTGTTTTCATCGACTAAATTTCAATGGAAGTTAGGACTTTGTTTGCAGAAATAGCAAACACTCATTAAAATAACTTTTTTCCAGTAACACCAAATGATTTAGAAACAATTTAAAATAACAATGAAATGAAATGTTGGAGAAAAATCACAAGTGCATATCAAAGGCACCCAAAGGAATAGTAGTAGTTCATGAAAAGTCTTTGAACTCACTGCATTTCAGATGAGTGTGGATCTTGATATCCTGGATCTGGGGACTGGAGAACAGACTGTGGAGTACCTGGATAGCTATCCAGACCACATGATGCAGACCATCTACAATTACAACATACATAAATAATTTAAATAAAAAACTTAAATTAATATATTACTTGAATGTTTTAAAATTAATAATTAGCCTTACATGTTATTAAAATAATAATGTTGTACACATAACAAATGTATGCACAAACATGCATTATACTAAAAGTCTATATATACCATACTGTTTGAATTAATTGGAAGAAATATGTTTTTCTTGTCTGAGTTTGTATGTGATTACCAACCCTTAAGAGTTTTGAAATATTTTACCTACTTGGTATATGATAGCCTGAAACTTCCACATACTGGTTATGACTAGCTTTAATGTCTCAGTAATTGTTTCCTTTTCATTGTGGCAGTTATGCATCTCAAGTAGCACATGCTATTTTTGCTTGTTCAAAGATGGATATCACTAAAAGGCAGTGTCCTAAAATTACTGTTCTAATTAACACACTCCTAGGACTGAGAAGTAAAGCAAATTGCAATTAGTGCGGGAAAATCAATTGTTTCAAGAATTTTAAGAGCATTTTATGATTCTATATCATTTTTATAAAGAAAAGGAAATGCAAATGGAAAATTACTCTAAGACTTGATAAAATTGTAGTAAGAAATATAAAATAAATCCAAGACAAGCATAGACCTTCAAAAGAATTTATTGGATAATGTTATTGGAGCATCATAATTGAATGGAAAGGTTTCTGGAAATTGGCCATATGGCAATGAGACTAATGGAAAAACTATTTCTAACCCATAAAATGAGAAAATCATTTAGTATCAGCCAAAAATACCAATCATGAACTGTTAATAACTGAAAGGTGATTTTCAGTAATGAAACAAATTTATTCGAACAGGGATACAAATCAAATGTAGATAAATAAATGAAAATGAAACTACGAAACCATACCACATACAACAGGTGGTAAAACTTTCTAAACATGCCAAAGATTTTTTTCACAACAAATGACATTAGAAGCTTAGCTAATTTTAAAAAGGCATGAAAAGTTCTGTCAAATACATAGATAGAAATATTACTAGTAAGAATATTCCATTTCTACAAACATTTAATGTAAAATTTCCATGATTTGGCACATTATCATAATTTGAAAATGTTCAAGACTTTTATGTAAGATAAAATAAAATTTAGATACAATAAAAACTTCTGACTGTCAAGGTAAGAGCATGTTTGCTGCTCTAGTAGAGTTAATCCCAAGACTTGTTGAAGACAAGAGTCATTTCTGCTACAGGGTACTTTGTACTAAAATAGATCTTATCAGTTCACTTAATGTATGCAATGGTTTTAAGCTAAGGTTTTAGATTTTTAACATTATTTAATATTGGCATTAATTAGTTTTCAAACTGTAAACAAACTTCATTGGAAAAGAGCTTTGATTAATAATGAAAAAATAACTGTATTAAGTGAAATTCTAACTTAAAACTCCTTTATTTTTACATAATTACTTTAAAATATTTAATTAATTAAACTTTTCAAGTAAAATTTTTTGTGATGCAAAAATAACTTTAGACAAGTCTCTATAATGTATAAGGTGAATCAGTTAATAAACTATATACAAGTTTTTTATCATTAATAATGTAATTTGCATTATTTTGGCAGTTTGAATGAAAATAAAATTAATAAGATTTCAACACAAAAACAAATCTTCACAAAAACCTCCATTAACAGGATTTGTTTGAGTTAGCATTTTTAATTCAATATTTATAATTTTCTCTGTTAACTAATTCAACTGGAAGATACACTTTTAAAAAGAAACTTAGTAAACATGGGCTCTAATGTGAAAAGTTCAAGTTTTCAGCAATATAGAAAAACTAAAATATTTTCAATGTTATATGACTCAAAAAAAATTATGACCCTTAATTATTTTTTCCCAAATTAAGTCTTTAATTTCTTCTAGTGATTACACAAATAATTATTTCAATACAACAGTAAATGCTTACTAAACCATATGTCCATAATTTTCTATAAGATCCATAAAAATATATTTATTATATTTTTATAAATATTCATTTACTTTGTAAATTATCAAGTAATTTGAACAATTCTCAAATCAAAAAAATAGTGATAACAAATATAATGAAGTCAAACAAATTTTGTATAAATTTTATGATACATTTTACATCTTGTCACTAAATTGTTAATGACCCAAAAGAAAGAAATATGATTATTTCCTAAACAGGTTATTCTTCCAACATTTAAGTGTTCCTGTTATTTATGTCATAAAATGTAATATATAAAAAGAGAATTATGTCTTAAGAACAAACATAGTTTAAAAAAATCATCAAAACTGCAGAAATTAACTTTAAGAACAAATGCCATTAATCAATCTTTTACTAATAAAAATAGCTAAAAATCTATTTAAGACATGCATATTGTTTAAATAAATAAGCAAACTGTACCCTGGAATTTGTGTAACAAGCACAGGTCTAACATATCCATTGATTGTAGGAGGTTGATTTTCTGAAAAAAAAAATAGCAATTGATCTTAATTACATGCAAACAAATTTCAAATTAGCATTTATTTTTCAAGTTAAAACATTTAAATTTCAAAGCACTCAAAAAAAAAAAAATTTACCCGAATATGGGGTGTAATATTTGCCAAATGCTTGATCTCTGGGAATATCAGGATATAAGAACTGCAGATTTTTCAAATCATATATTCTATCTGCCAAGCTGCGAATAACAAAATCTCTACTTGTAAATGGCTGAACCATGAGAATTTCTTGTCCCTCTGAAAGAAACACAAAATATAAGATAAAAGCATAATATAAAGTTTGAAGAAATATTTACAATTTAAAACACAACAGTTATTAAGTAAAAATGAAATTTTCCTTCATTAACCCAATATTAAAACATACCTCTTTGCTGAGACTCAGTAACCCATGCAATTGTAACACCACCAAGCTCAGAATCACTAAATCTAATTAAGAAAGTTCCATTACATCGTTTTAGAAGCAGTTCTTCTGTTTTTGTTCTTCCAACAAATCCCATAATATGTCTATAACAAAACAATCATAAAATATATTAAATAAAAAGTTAAAAACTAAAATAAGTTAATAAAATCTCACTATTTATAAATACATTTATACAAACAAAAACATACATATTTACATGAAATATATAATATACTGATAAAAAAATCAATTATGTAAACAGGAAAAGTGAATAAAAACATTGCTTACAGATGTACATAGGAATAAAGTGATAAATATAAATATGACAAGAAAACCAATACAAAAGACACAAAAATGTACATATGAAAGCTTTGATACTTGAGAATGACTGGTAATAGATGAAAAGATAATTCATAACAATTTGGTTACAATGACAAATTGGTTGAATGCAAATGACAAACACATTCCAGTGTTTCATTTCAAAAGAAATACAATATTCAAGCCTCAGAGAGTAAAAAATACCCTTGCTCTCACAATAATACACTCACTAAGTGTATTCCAAACATGATCAATTGGATTTATGTCAGGAAAGAACACTGGCACCTCCAGACATGTTTTGTTTCAGTTTAAGTATGTTCTTAACAAGTTCAACTGCATGAGGTCTAGCAATATTATGCATCAAAGAAAAGAATTTCTAGTGGCTGCAATATAATTTATGAGACATAAGTATCTATGTCTGAAGACCTGGCTACCAAACTGGAATTCCAAATGATATGCAGATCTATAGCTTCACCTATATTAGTGACAGCCTCATTGCTTTAATTTACTTCACTTGTAATGCAGCTTGCAAAGAAAACAGGATCACTTGATACTAAAACACATCTGGTGCATAGTCAAAATTTGTCAGTAAACAGCATGATATCCAATTACTTTTTATTTATCTTTGTGGCTATCAGTTTCTCTCTTCCAGTCTATACAATGTATTGCCAACAGAGTATTCACAAAGGCCTATGTGTATTCAGACCACACTGATTAAGCCTATTTTGGATTGTTTGGTCTAAAATTCTTCTTTTGACATCATGCGAAGCTGACTTCCTAATTCAGTAACTCCCAGTTCTACTTTAAATTGTCATTATAAAGTTATCTGTCAACATTTGCTGAAAAGTATCTCTTCGACTAAAATTCCATATTTGTAAATGTAAATGAAATTTTATTTAATTCAGACTCCTGATATATTTGAAAGAATCATGGCTAGATTGTTGTTTAATAGCCATATTTTTGCACATGAAGGCTAATTAGACTGGGACCAACAATTTAAAGTGAATTCCAAATTACTACAAACATCCACAATTGAGGTGAAATTTAAAACCACAAACTGAGAATCAAAGCCCAGAGTTATCTTTCGGTTGCTAATTATATATATATATATATATATATATAGTAGCAACACACATTTCTGAAAAATAACATGTAAAAACAAATGGACATGTAAAATCATCATTTCTTTGTTTTTAATTCAAACGGGGGAAAAAAAAGATGCATAATGGAAAAATATTATAAAAAGCAATGTGGAACATTTCATTGTTTAGTTACACTTTTTTAATAGCAAAAATATTTCTTTTGTAATTATTATATTCGAGCAAATTAATTTAATAAATTGAGTGGAAATTTAATTAGTATGTTATTTAGAATGGGATTTAATCTACAACTGGTAACTTTTCTATAAGAATATAAAGATACAAAAGATAATCAATACACAAATATTAATTTGCTATAAATTTTAATTATATAAAATTAGTTGATTTCATTAAGGACAACAATACACTATATTGTAATGAAGGAAAGGAAATGTTTCACAGGTTAGTTTTACAACACTATATTATTGAGTTAACTATTTGAGATTAAACTTATTATGAAGTACTTTCACAAAAGCTGCTTCATAGTAAAAATCTAAGAAAAACTCTACCAATAATTTATATAATAACTGATAATTTTACAGTATTAAATAATTTAACTGTATGAAATATATGTACAAAAAATACATCAAATATAATACCTACTATAAACATGATTAAATAAGAAATGTTCATTTAATATTTTATCAAGTGTATAAACAAGTTTTTATACAGAAAACATTATTAAAAAAATTTAATACATAGACACTAA
>JAPDSC010003547.1:452661-481000 GCA_026290005.1 Latrodectus geometricus | reverse complement strand
AAACAAATATTAACAAAAGTAGCATTTTAAATTTGTAGCTCTTAGAGGGGGAAAGGAAAAATACTTTGTAAAAACTTTAAATGACAATAAAAAAATTTCAAAACCATTTTTGCTTATTATGATTAAAGTAGAATAAGTTTTCTAAACATAATATTGAATTTGCACTTGCAATTTTATATAACTAAAGTCAAAAATCTATTGAAGACCCCCACCAAAACTATCTTGGATGCTTTTACATAAAAAAATTATTGAATAAAATCTTAATTGATGAAACAATACTTTTTTACTCAATAAAGTATCCAATTTAAGATGTATTACCCATCATTCCATAAATTTCTCAGATGCTCACGTGTAACCTTCATAATAGCATAAAACCATTCCCAGAATGTGAAACCACGTTCTGGAAGGGGCTCTTTACAAAACTGAGACCATGTTACCATCATAGAATATTCTTGAAATTGTGAGTCTAAGAAATAATAGTGAATTTCAATAAAGGATAAACATTTCATATTTTAACATTCTAAAAAAATAACTAAGATAGATTAAGTAAAACATGGTAACAATTATTATAGTTAAGTTATCAATAAGGATGATTATCAATCTTAAATCTATCAGTTTTTTTTAATTAAAATTAGTATATTTCAAAGAATAATAAAAATTTAAATATTGTCATAAATAAACAAAAAACAAAATGAAAATTTTGCTGTAATAAGTAAAACATCAGTTTCCATTTCAAAAAGCATTTATATCAGATTTTTTTATACTTTTCCACTTCACCAGTGCAAGCGATAAAGTTGCCAAATGGTACTACAGACCATAAACAAAATCTAATGAATTGAAATCCTAAAGCAAAAGCTTTAACTAATATCAGAATTTTAAGACTTCAAAGTATGTAGAAATTACATTCTATGTGTAAGCTATAACATGTATAAGTATGTGTACTCTATATGTGTAAGCATTTACACATATTTTTTTTTAATTAAGCATTTACACATAAAAATTATTTTAATTCAACAAAAAATTATAAGTGAATCCAATCCAATCCAATTATAAGAGAAGTGCAACAAAAAATTTATCACCCAAGCAATTGTAATTAATATATTATAAAATCTATAAAAGTTAGTAAAATATCTATAACTATTTTTAAAAGTAGATATATTTTTTGTAGAATGTTTGTGTAATTATCATGCAGCATTATTAAATGCAATTGCAACTGTTATAATTTCATTTTATATTTATTCATCTGTAATTGTTTGTCACCAAAAATGTCAGTTTGGCAAGATTTACATCAGAGAAGAGGAAAAGTACGGATTTTTCATCATAAAAAAATATTTGTAAATACTTAAAAAGTCATACTTAAAATAAGTGAAAAGCATTTTAAGGGAAAAGCCAAATATTAAGAGTTCATTTCAATATTACTGTTACTGATTACATTAACTTACATTACTGTTACTGATTACATTACATTAACTACTTATAGCATACATATACATGAAATTAAATGCAATAATTTACTTTAAACCTCACAGAATGAAAGGAATATAAAATTAAAGGGACTTTATAGACTTTGTGATCTTTTCAAAACCATATTTATGTTTTCATGTCAATTTTTAATATTACACAATATCAAAGTTACTTATAAGTTCAATAAATATTACTGATATTAAATAGTCAAATTTGCTTTTAAGTAGTCAAATATTACTTGATGAAATAAAAATTTATCAAAATGGGTAATATCAAGAATTTAATATCCCCTCAATTTATGGTTTCCAATATTTGAACTATCATATATTCAAAAAGGAATCTTATTTCCTAAAAATATTTACTAGCAAATTTACATTATTTTCAGTTATATGATTAAATTTACATTATTTTTAGCTATCTTACATAATGATAGAGATTAAATTTGCAGAATTTATGGATCAGAAAAACGTTTTTTCAAGTAGCCTTTTTTTTTTTTTTTTTTTTTTTTTTTTGTAATTGTATTTTTAGGTTTAAAATATAGTAGCTATATAAATATGAAATTAGACATATATGAAATTATTAGACATTTTTTTTCTAATAATTTTATATAAATATGAAATTATTAGAAAATTTTGTGATTTGTTTATTAGTTACTAATGTATTAATAGGGTATAAAAGAATAAGATGACTAAAAATAATGCAAATAATAAAAAGAAATAGTATCAACTAATCTTATTTATTTATAATAAGAAAAGGGAATATTTCTTTTTATCTTATGCCAGCTCAAACTGCACTCCATTCTTATAAGTAGCTTTAATGATATTAAAATTATCTTAACAGCAAGTACACACAGTTTGAGAAATATTATCGCATTAAACTAAAACAGAATTTTTTCGAGACATTCAATTCTTCAAATTTTTAGTATAACATATAATTAAGCTTCCCAATCTTATAGATTAAAATTTTATCAAATTGCTATAAACTTCACATTTAGAAATTGTACGTCAACAAGTAAAATTACAGAAGTAATTTTACAGATTTTATAGATGCAAGTAAATATCAGTAAGTAAAATTACAGAAATTAAGATATCTATAAGAAAATTGCACATACTTCTGAACACTTTTGCAGCAAGAAATTGAAGGTTATCGTCAGTTAACCCTCGTCCAGTAGCAGCTTTAAATTTTGTGCTGAGCACTTCAGCTACTTCATTCCAATTAACTTTTTCAGGAACTTGGAATGGCACCCTTCCCTACAAATTGAACAAAGATAAGGAAACTTGTGGCTGCCAAAATTATCTTAATATGAAACATTTTTAATACATTTAAATTTATTAAATGAAACAAAATTATAATAATATATAACACAAATGTGAACAAATATATAGCAAGTAAATTTAATATTTGGTAGATTTATTTAAATGAATATAGAAAATTATAATTTTCTTAATTATAAAAATCATTTCAAATTGATCAAAAGTTAAAAAAAAAAAATAACAGATTTAATGAAACATTTAAACAAAATAGTTAAAACTTATTTATAAAGACATGTATCATGCAAGGAGTTAGTATTTGCACAATAAGCTTTCAATAAAGATTAAATTTAATACACATTATAGCAAATTCTTTTAAGTGCAAATCTCACAATAACACAACAAAATTTTCATTGAGAAAACTATTTACTGCATTAAACACAATAAAGTGAAAAATTTAAACAAAATAATATAAAAACATTTTTTGATAGTACTTTTGTAAGATTGTCTTGATTGCAAATATATGTTGTGTCCAAGATCAATATCAGATCCATTCAGATGTGACTTCTGCAATTTTAAATCAATTTTTAAAAGTTAACAGCTTTATATGCTAAGCAGTGTTGACCATAAATTGACAACCTTTAATAATATCAACATTACATGCCTTTTCTAAAACTAAAAAACCACTACTAATTTATGCCATTTGGCTGGTTTGACTTGCTTGCTTATTGTTCATATGATTACTCTTAGCACATGAAAGCTATACGAGCAGAGAATGACAATTTTATATGGATTTTAAACAACTGCAAACATTTACTAGCTCAAATATGGTTATGGACACTTGATGATAATGCTGTAAATTCACAACAGGAAGGTTACAAACAAAGTGAACCATCGCAAAAATTAAGGTAAATTCCTCAAATTTTAATTAGAACTTTAGCACTGCTATTACAGCTTTAATCATGACAATTAAAAACATTCCCATATCTCATTTGTGCAACATATTTCACTTTTTTCTGATTTAAGCAACTAATTTTACAAACTTCAATTGAAAATATAGATAATTTACAACCATTTGCAATGAATCAATATTCTTAACAATTTGTCTTCTAAAAATATATCTTTTCTTATAATCTTTTTTTTTTTTTTTAAATCTACCCATCTTTTAAATTACATGAATGATTCAAGTTGATAAAACAAAACTTCCCAAACAGGAAATTTTTAAAAATATACAAATGTCCAAAATAGAATGTATTTGCATAAATTATAATTTAAAGTTTTAATTGTTTATAACATCAAATCCAAGTCTATGAAAATCCTATTAATCTAATAATGATGTAAATTAGAGATCCTACAAAGAGAACTGAAGACATTTAGTTCCATAGTAAAAAGAATGATAACTGATACTGTTCTTTAATCTTTTTAATTTTCATTTAAATTAAATAAACAAATATTAAAATTTAAACATGTCAAAAAGAAAATTTAAAGAAATTCTGTACATATGTATAAATATAAATGTCAAACATAATTTATTTCTAAATTCATTCAGAATATATAAAAGACTACATATTTAAAAATATTAACAATATTTATATAGCTTCCTACACACAATATTCCATGTTCTATCTTAACAGAAAATAGAATAAAAATTATTTATTTCTTATCCAAACATGACCAAGATTTTGGATGAGTAGCAATTTTAAAAATTATATACCATGAAAACATAACATTAAAAAGTTATTATAAGCTTTGTCTTCACAAAACAAATTTAAATAAAGGAAAAGATTTTTCAAAATGAATTTTATTTATGATATAGATAGAACAATAAGAATGTGCATTACAAGCAGGTTTTTCCCCCCCATACTTTTTATTTAAATCTGATAGATTATTATTAATTTTAATAGACTTTTACTCAGAAAGCAATTCCAGATACTATTCAATGATTCACAGCAGACTGGTCTTGCTTATTTTAATATTAAAAAGTAAAATAAAATGAAAGAATTTTTTTTTAAATCCTATTTTCAATGATATTTACAATAAAAATTTAGAAGATAATTTTTTACAAATTTAAATTCAACTGGAAGCACAAATATCATAATTATTTCAGTGAAAAACATCCAATAATAATTTTATCACAAAGCTCCACTCAGAATTAAGAGTTAAAGAAACACCCACACAAATAAAACACACTAATTTTTTAAAGTTTTTGAAAATTCAAATATTTTTCAAAATTTTATACTTTTTCCTATTTAAATTTCATAAAACATAAAAAAATATGAGCATCAAAACAATTGTGTATCCATACAAAAAAATTATGGACTTTTAAACAAATCAATATGTAATAAAACTGGAAATTTAATTTTTTAATTTGTCTTCATTCATTAAAACAAAAACTAAATATTTTTAACTTTTTTCCTCGTAAAGAAGTATATTTCTCTTTTAGTAGAAATGTGTCTGAGTATTCAACAAAGAAATTAAATACTTACAACCTAATTGCAGAATTTAAAAAAACCACCAACAGAAAACTTATCAAATAACGTATTTTCAACATGAATCATTATCCTATTCATTAATTGCAAGTCACTTACCCAGTGATGTATATTGCCATAAAACCCACGATATGCGTGTATCTAAGTAAAGCAAAAGAGAGACTATAAATATTAGATCAGAACATGCAAAAATCTCAGAAAAGTGAAGAGGAACTTTTAATAGTACAACTGCATTTCAGTTAGAAGAAAATGGGATAGAAATGAATATTAAGTACACATATTGCAAGTCAAACTTAGACAATGAAACAAGA
Source organism: Latrodectus geometricus (assembly GCA_026290005.1). Taxonomy (NCBI): domain Eukaryota; kingdom Metazoa; phylum Arthropoda; class Arachnida; order Araneae; family Theridiidae; genus Latrodectus; species Latrodectus geometricus. Next base: position 475,486 of record JAPDSC010003547.1, on the reverse strand, counting down.
GGAAACCAGAAGATTACCACAGAACAACAAATACAGGTCGTTCAAAAAAAAAGGAACAATAATTCACACAAAACAAATATCAGGAATACAAGAATCACCAAGATAATGCAGTTAGCAGGCAAAGTGGAAATATTTCAAAGTAGCATGTACAAAAACATGTAATTTTCCTGTAGCAAAATGACAGATATGACAAAATGACATTTGAAAATTTCAAAGAATTCAAATGAAAACATCCATTTAAATACATTAAGCTCACAATGGAAAAAAGGCACAATGAGTAGACAACAATAATTACACATAGCAGGCATTAAATTCACATGCAAAAAAGAAAAATTAAAAGATTAACATGTCAGGAGATTTTATCAAAATGTCAATTAATTTCCAGGACATAAAACAATGTGCACTTTTAATTTGATTCACAAAATTTCACTTGGTATTCATGCATTTTATTAAGGAACACAACTTTCCAAATGCACATTAATACATCACAACCATTAATTCATTTTAAAAATTACAGTAAAATTTTATCACTGCATGCATAAATTAAAGCTTTACTTAGTGTACGTAAGTTCTGTAGAAGCTGCGAATATATAAATTAGAATTTTTAATAACATATAAAATACACTTTTAAAAAAATTTTCATTGATTTCAGATAAATTATTGAAATTGTATCATTATCTGAACAAAATGGAATAATATAAAGAATCCTTAAAATATAAAAATTAATGAAAACTTTTAGATAATATTAAACTAGCAGATTAAACATTAACCAAAGAATGTTATAAACTAATTTAACAAATTAATCTCTTTGAAAATTATGAATGATTATAAAAACACTTTATAATTATATGCAAAATTGAAACATATTATGAAATAATGTATTATCTACAATCAGCAAAACATAAAAAGCTGAAATCTGATTCTAACTAATTACAATAAAATATTATAAATTAAAATATCACTTCATTCATTTATTTATTAAAAAGAAAATAGTAAAATTTGAAAACCGAATTATCCAACAACATATAAAATACACCCATTATTATTCTTCATGTGGATCTAAGAGAAATTAAAATTAATAACACAAACATTGAAGTTGTTGCTAAATTAGATAGTTAAAATTACTTTTTGCACAAAATGATTAATTTAGAAACTACAATTTAAAGTAGATTTAAAACCACAAAAAGCATTTACACAAAAGATAAAAATTGGCCTGCAAATTGTAAAGATGAATATTATAGCCTTAGCTTTACAATTTGTAGGTCTATAATATAGACCAGGGGTGGCCAAGACGTCGACCGCGAAGACATATTAGGCAATCCACGCGACCATCCCGATAGACCTCGGATATTAACAATTTAATTTATGACTTATGGCATAGAACCAATGAATTATTTAAAATAAATATTTACTACAGTCTATGCTTTAAAACCCAAAAGAAACTGTGCAAAGATTTAAGGTTTAAAAGATTAAGAATTAAAGGTTTACGATTTATAACCTACATGGCGAGACTAAAAAATTCAAAGAAACTATAGAAAGGTATGCATTTCAATTAAGAAAGAATGAATTGATAAACTTCAAAAACATGGAGGAAGAGTGCATCCATAATCCAAACCGAGACTTTGAAGATTTCGCTTAATACTTTCTTGTTTTGTTTGAAGAATTTGAAAGAAGATTCACTGACTTAATTAGGTTGAAAGAAATACTAAATTTTATGATATTTCCATTTAATAAAAATGTCGACATTGATGGAGTATCTGAAAAAATAGGACATTTAATAGATATCACATCAGTCACCGTCGAGGAAGAAATTATTAAATCAAGATGCGATATATTTCTTAAATACAGAGCATATTTAGCGATTCTGATTTTTGGAAATTAATTTCTGAGGAAACGCTTACAAATATTTACAAATTGATTTTGTATTTGAAATCATACTTTAGATCGAGGTATTTTGCGAATCTCATTTTTCAACCATGAAAAAAAGCTAACACTGGTCACATTTAACAGATGAACATTTAATTTCGAGTTTATGGATTGCAATAAGCTCGTACCAGCCGCAATATGATAAACTTGTCGCAGATATACAGTGCCAAATTTCAACTAAACGAAGTGAATAGGATAGTAACTTTTTAATATATGAATACTTAGATTATTTTCGTCAGTAAATTTTTATTTTGTAAATATTAATATTAAATTTTTTTTAGAAAAATTACATAACTTACCATTTTTTTCTTGTTACTGAAAATAAATATGTACGTTAATTTAACTCTGCCATTGGTAGACCGCCTTCGATTTTTTAAATGTGGAGTAGACCCCGGATCCCAAAAGTTTTTGGCCACCCCTGATATAGACATTAACCACTTAATTATTTACCAATACAATGATGGAACCCTGAAAGGGTGCTGCAAAATCTTAATTTCTGAATTGCACATAGTGACTAAACCTGATCTACAAATAAGATCCATTGATTAATATCATAATTTAGACAATTTGAAATGATATTCTACATAAATGTCATTAGCATAATTTCCACAGGAAAGGCCATATCAGAATCTAAGTACAGTTTGACAACTTCTTAGGCTTTTATTACCAATATTTCTAAATATTATAAGTTTTATGCATACTTTTTTAAAACTCTTAAAAGCATTGTAATTTCCAACAAACTACCGTGAAACAACTATCAAAAAAACTTTCCAAGCAATTATGAAATTACTGAAGCAGAGATACATAATGGCCTGATTTTTTCAATAAAGATTATTGTATCAAACTGAATGCAATAAATAGGCATCTTCAAAATTTTATTCTTTACCATCATTTGTTTCTCTTTAAAAAAAATGAATTTAACACATAAATAATCCAAATTAGAGAAAATGAATAGTCTGATTCTGCTAAGCCTTTACATAGATCTTCTTGCTTTATATCCATTTTAACTAAAAGAGTAACTTCAATATCTTTAAACATGAACATTATATGCAATATTTTCATTGGATTTCATAGACTCGCAGTCCATTCTGTACACTATAAGAGAAGCTTTATTTCTTTAAATGGTATAAAATGCTGCACAGTTAAAAATATAATTTTTAAAAGTTCTGCAGCATTTTCTATAGAAATTACAATAAATTAAAATCAATGAATATTTTGGTTAAGTAACTCCATGAATCCTTCCTGATAATAATTTGAAAAAAAAAGAAGAAAACTGAGAATGGCTTTGAGACGTAACATGGAATAAAATTATATCTTTATAAAGGTATTACTTTCTTCAAATAAATATAGATTTATATTGTTGATAATGAGAAATAAGAAATTAGATATTTTAAAACTCTTGTTATTAATAAGTTATTATATGAAAAACGGATTTCAATCAAAATTAAATTGTTTTAAAATCTTAAAACTAAAGAATTTTCTTATCCTATCTAAATAAATAAATAAAAAATAAGCATTGTTGCTTTTAAACCGCATAAAATGGAAATCTCTCTAATGATACAAAAATGCTAATAAAAACATTTTAGGGTGAATTATCAGAAAAATGAGACCTCTAAAAATCACATCCAAGTCATTTTACATAGAGATTTAAAATTCAATTTAAATTAGTATTATAAATTTACCAATTCATGATGCATTTGTAATCCATTTTTAAAATGAATTACTATCTTTAGTTTGATGATTTCTCAATTTGTTTTTTTGCCAATATTTTTAAACAAGATACGTTTCTATGCATACTCTTATTAACTTCTTGAAACCATAGCAATTTTCTATGAACTTTCAAAAAACAACTAACAAATAACCTTCCAAGAAATTGAGCAATTACCAAAGCAAAAATACAAAACTAAATTTTTAAGGGAAAAATTTTCCCATTGTTAAAAAAAAAAATAAAGAGTTTGCATGTAAATACAATAGTATATTTACAAATATTTTTTTTTCAATCAAATTCAACTTAAATAAATGTAATACTCATTATTTTAGAAATTTAAAACTTTATTTGCCTACAATAATTAAAAATATAATTAATGTTGCCAAAAAACAACGTAATAACAAATTTAACTATTTACAACCAGATAAAAAATTTAAAAATGCTGAAACAAAATATGTTAACTACTAACTTTTAACATTATTACAGAATTTTAAATTTAATATGGTGGAGAAAAAATTCTTTCTAATTATAATCCTTTGACATTTTTGCAGTTTCAAGGTTTTCAAATTTTTAAATTGGAACTCAGATTTATGGAGGAGCTTTTAATTTTTATGGTACTAACAATTATATTTATGACATCTTAAATAATAAAAGGAAAAAATTTTCAGTAAGGAAAAATTCTTATATTTCAAATTTAACAAAAATTTACTAACATTATAAGATAGAAACTTAAATCGTCAACACAATTGAATAACTCATTTTATAAAGTAAATGACATTTGGTTTTGGAAACTTTTATTACGTTAAGAAAAAAACCTTTTATAAACTTTCAAGTTCCAAAAATTAAAATATGAAAAAAACCTCTCTACTCCTAAATTTAAAGTTAGAAAAACTATCAAACTTTAATCAGAAAACTTTTGATTTGGTAGATAAATACTTTATTCAATAGTACAAAAACTCATAAAAACAGCAACCAAACCCACGTAAACTAATGTTAAATGTACAACACTTGTATTACTTAAATATAGTTATATGTGAGAATTTACAAGCAGAATAGTATAAAATATGCATAGACAACAAATGTTAGTAATGTTAGAGAGGAAAATCATATGTAAATTTTATGTATTTTCAAACCCTTATATCCATTTATATCCATTATATAGAATCTATTACTATGGAAACTAGAATCAAACCTTTTAGGTAGCAATTTTCATGAAAAAACTATAATTCATTAAACTATAACTGATTACAATTTCCCCCATACAATTTAGAATCCATACTAATAATGTTGTATATTTAATAAAAGTATATATGAATGGGCAAAATGCAAACAATATCTTATATTATTCACGAAATTTTATATTAAAAATAAAAAATATATATATTATAAAATTCCTTTTAAATGAAAATAGTTCATTATTTTTGCAAAGAATTCCAGCAATCAATATAATAAAAAAAATAACTTTTATGAAATTTTAAAATTTATTCCATCTTTTTTTGAATAAAAGTTTTATAGAAAAATTTGAATTAACTTTTTCTTAAATCAATCCAAATTAATTACATATCTACTACAAAAACACTTTAAAAAGTATTTCTTAACATGTAAATATAATAAACTATACATAGCATATAATATTTTACATCGTTTCCAAAAGCTCATGACTTGGATGATTATTTACAAAAAGTGAAAAATGGCTTTACAGATATTAATATTTTTTTAAGAAAATTTTTATTTACTGGTTTAAAAGAATTAAATCATTAATTCCAATTTTAATGCTTACTTAAAAAATTAAATTTTTCAAGGCGACTAAGCAAGTCTTATTTTCTTTAAGATAAAAATTATATATTAATAAATTTATACTACAAACTAATTAAAAACCAGATTAAAAATTTTTTTTTTCATTTCACAAACATTAAAGACATAACAATATATACATATTGCTTTGTCAATGCATATATCATATTTATGCTCAGTTTCCTGGAAATAGGAGAAATATCAGACAGAATATGACTTGTATATTAGATAACAAAATTTATTCTGAATTAAGATGAGATAATCTCAAAACAAACTTGTATAATCAAACTCAATCATTTGTTGGACTAAATTTACTTAATCTCAAATGTTTTTTCATTGCTAATCTTTAAGTAACAATAGAACAAATTTAATTTGGTAATAATAAATTCAGAAACGCTAGAAGACAAATCTTGAAAAAAAATCTAAAAATTTGTAATGCTAAAAAATGTTTCCTTTATAAATTAACATTTGAATTATATAATTATATATTTAATTATATAATTCAAATTATATATATATATATATAGGTGAGTGAAAAAATGCATTACTATTTCATAAACTAAATTATATCTAATCAATGTATTTATATAGTGATTTTGTATGCAGTCATTCATGTAAGGGAAAATAACTTCAAAGTACCAAAAAAAAAAAAAAAAAAAAATCAGGTTTGATTTAATTGTTAGCTTCACTTGCCCCTCCCCATTTTAAAGTAAGATTAAAGTAAAGAAAAATTGACAGCTAAATTCCAAACCATTAATGCTTGTATTATAACTATTCACTTTGAAAATGAAAGTAGATCTTTTAACACACATCGTCAAACAAACATATAACACATAATAATTGCCTCTATAAAGATAAATGCACCTTTTAACAATAGAATAATACAATAAAAGTGAAAAATTTGAATATTTATTAATTTAAAGCTGAACCGTTAAGATATTAAATATATGCTATAACTAATTGCATTGGAGAAGTTAAATGTCTTTTTAAAATTAATTGCATCCGATTTGCAGTTCATATAGCAAAAACTTGCCTTTTGATGATATAATGAAACTAAATTCAAAAGATTCTAAGCAACATCTCATTAAGATGATTTTGGCAATTTGATACTCTAAATGTTTATGAAATTTAACTTTAAAAATACCACTAAACATAAATCTTATTTTCTTGCACAATAAAAACTAGAATTAACGTAATTTTTTTTCTTTATGTATATTTAAGTTTTTTCCTTTTAGATAATATTTTGAGACACAAAAATTTGAATTCAAGTTATGAAATTCTTTGAGGAAATCAAGTATCTTCAATAGTTTTTACTTATTTTCCTTTAAAAAAATATAAAAAAAAAACTTTTAAGTTTCAGATTTATAAATTGAGTTTATTGTGCCATAAATATAATCCAAATTACTAAAAAAATACATTAAAAATTCAAAATATTTTATAAAATTAATGAAAAAGTTTAACACAATACAAATTATAAAGTTAAGGAAAAAATGAACATAAATGAATCAAAACATAAAATTAGAATTTATGTAAAACTAGATTTTTCAATAAAAAAAAGTACACAGAAATATCAAATTCATTACGAAGCAATATGAAAAGATATTGAGAAAATAAGGTATAATGTACTTAATAATATTTTCAACTATCCTTTTATTTTACTATTTACTTAAATTAGAAGTGGCAGCCCTGCAATAGTTTACACGTGTATTTACCAGTCTTTATTTTACAAATACTAAGAGAGTTCAATAACATTAATCTATAAAATTTATCACGATAAAAAAATGTTCTTTTAGAAAAAAATTCTCACATCTTTGTATCATGGTAAAAAATATTTAAAACTAAACATGATACATTTAAGGGGTGATGTGAAAATTATAAGAAAAATAAAACGAAAAGGATTTTCGACTCCAAAAATCTGAAAGTTTTCATCATAAAAATATATCTCAATTAAAATGGGATAAAGAGAATTCAATTAAACTTATCTTAATTAAATAGATTTTCAGTAACACCAACATATTTTTCATTACAAAAATACATCGATGTCATGAAACAGTTAAATAAACTAATAAACACATTTATTTAACTCAATGTTTTAGGAACACTTACTTATCAATTTTATCTACAAGAAAATTTTCTTGTTTTATAGTTTAATAAACACATTTTATACTAATTTAAATTCAATAAAACAAACTTTTCATGTTTCAACAATCAAAAAATAATTTTTTTTTAAATTTAAAACAATTTAATAAGAAATGATGTAACAATAATATTACACGAAGAAGCTTTCAAAGTTCAAAAATCAAAAATAAATATGATAGAAATAATAGGAATCAAGTCATTAACAATTCAGTCATAGAAATTATAAGTCATTGTATTCCAATTTTTTTTTCAACAAATTTTATACTTTTTATAAGAAAATTGTATACTTTAAGTTAAAAATATGAAAGTCATGCTCTGTAAGAGTAGACTATGTAAAAGTAGTAACTACATAGTAGTAACTATGTAAGAGTAGATTACAACTCACAAAAATAAGAATTCACTCATTACATTAACCACAATTTGAAAATTTTGAAATTAATAATTAGAAGCTGTAAAATTTACTGAACTTAACTTTTTCACAAGGGAGCTATTAAAATTTTTCTCTTCATCTACATGAGCAATAAATATTAATGTATCACTCAAATTTAATCTTGAAAGTTTTGAAATGAACAGATGAAATACAGGGTGATCCAAAAGTCAGGACGAACTTTAAAAGTGAATAATTCGAAAACGAATCAAGATACAAAGATGCGGTTTGCACCAAACTGACGGAAAAGAAACCGGGTTTTGTGTGGCAATGAAAAAAAATAGTTCTGTTGGCGACCAACAGATGGCGCTATAGTGTTTTATTGCAACAAAAGATGATTTACAAATGAAAAAATGATTAATGAAGTCAGAAAAATTTGAAGCTACAAGTTCTTTGGCGTCACGTCAAAGAAGTGGACGTCCCTCAACTGCAGCTGCTGTTGCCACGACAGTGGAACAGACGGTGCAAGCCATGTCGGTGGTTGCTGCACATGGGGAGTGCAGTGCTCGAGAAGTTTCGAGGCAGACAGGAGCCTCCAGATCTCCCGATCTCACACCCTGTGACTTTTGGCTGTGGGGCTTCTTGAAGTCAAAAGTGTACTGCGACCAACCGACATCACCAGAGGCACAGAAAGATGCCATCCGCCAAAATGTGTCTGCCATAACGCAAGAAATGCTACTAAATGCTGTGAATGGTGTGGTGACTCGTCTCACAGCTTAACTTCTGAATGAAGGACAGCACATTGAACATTTACTGTAGTAGGTACTAATTAACTGTAATTAATCTGACTTCATTAATCATTTTTTCATTTGGAAATCATCTTTTGTTGCAATAAAACACTATAGCGCCATCTGTTGGTCGCCAACAGAACTATTTTTTTTTTTCATTGCCACACAAAACCCGGTTTCTTTTCCATCAGTTTGGTGCAAACCGCATCTTTGTATCTTGATTCGTTTTTGAATTATTCATTTTTAAAGTTTGTCCTGACTTTTGGATCACCCTGTATAAAATTTTGCTTTGTTATGTTTTCCAAAATAATGGCAATCCCCAATTTTACTTTTTATCCCACATAAAAATGTGGTATTGTTGTCCAAAAGACATTTTAGAATATAAATTTAGCTAAAAAAAACATATAATGTAATGAAAAATAATAGAATTTAACTTTTTGTGGCATAATAGTTATATTATTAAAATGTGAAGAGTTAACAAAATGAATGTTTCTAAAACTGAAAAAAGAATCATTTTACACCACTGAAAAAAAAAGCTAACTCATTTGTTTCATGCAACAGAGTTACAATTTTTAATTATTTTTTTGTATTTTGGTTCTTTAGATTCAGAATTCATTTATTAAAATAATAAGTGTAAATAGAATTCACATTAAACTGGAAAATAAAAAATGAACTACATATTTAATCATAGTTCAACAGAATATAAACTAATCTGATACTTTAAAACAGACACAAGAATTTTAACACCCATCAGAATTTAACTAAAATAAAACCAAGGTAATATTTAAGAAAGCAAATAACAATTAAAACATTTTGGTTAATTGTTTTAAAATATAAATAAGAATTCATGGCTAAAAGAAAAAAAAATTATTTAATGGAAAATTACTTCACTCTACAATTTTAAATTGAAAGAAAAAACTTACTTACTTTGACAAGTGCAGTATCACTTTTTCAAATTAACAGCAGCTCTGCAACTTTTGCAGTTGAATTTTAAACAGCTATGAGAGCAGTATCTTGAAATTGCAAGAAAAACATTCAAGCATACAAATCCGAAATTAAAAATATGTTAACTAGGAAGCTGGTGGGTACAACAATCTAATAAATCAACTTATTTTATTTATTAATTTAGTGGTCTTCTGAAACCTGGTAGTCTCAACAAATAAAATTCTGCCATTACAATTAACTTTTCAATTTTTGATGTTTAGTAGAGAAATTTTATAATAAGCTTAACAATAAATTAGTATTAATGAAGTTTTTTTTAATTATGTCAAAAACAAAGAAAACATGCACTTACAGGTTCTGCAAATGCATTATCCCAAGTAACCGTTGCCCAAGCATGAGGCTCTTGATTTCCATGTACAATGACAACAACAGGCAAAGACAAAGTCTAAAAAATTTTAAAAATTACAATCAATATACAGTACATTTCTGTAGGAAAAAATTTTCTTTCATGATTAACATGGAAAACTGACTAAACAATTACACTAGTATTATTGTGTGCATATTGTGTTATTGCACAACATGCATTAATTTCATAAATCGATACTGAGTTTAAATTCAAATTATTTAAACAGTTTTAGTATTTTAGACATTTCAAATGATTAAGGGAAATTCAGTTCTGCTGATGTAACAGAAAAGCAATTTGCATAAGTAAGATTAGTGAATTATATAATAGTTTAAACATTTTAAACCTATTTCCTAAAATTTGAATTTTTTTTTATTTGAAAGGAATATACAAAAAATAAAAATTTTTTTGCTGGTTAATAGAATGAAATTTGAACTAACATGCTTCACACAAAATTATCATGCAAAAACCTATCTATTCAAACATCATGTTATGTAGCACTACTGGGTTATGATTTCTCAAAGTAAAACTTCAGAAAGAAACCGATGAATAATTTTAAAGCCATTAAATATCAAAACTAATGTTAAATTAACTTTTAATTAATATATTTTTGTTTATGTTTATCCCATTTCTAGCTACAAAAAAAGAAGTTCAAATTTTCTTATTCAGCCTTGGCGAAAATTGTCTTTTATCAGCATTCCATTGCATTTAGATTTCAGTAGCTAGGAAAAATTTTCTTTTAGAAGTTGACATCCACTAATATGTAAATTATTAGAAGAAGATGCTTATACTAAGCATTTATGTTAGACTAATATTAAATATTTTTTATGTTTTCATCTATATATAGCTTATTATCAGTCCAATTGTGGGGACAGAGTAATACATAAATTTGTAGTCAAAGTTTAATAAATCTACAAGTTAGTTACCAGAAGTCTATTTTTCATTACAGTTCATTATGAACTACCGAACTTCTGATATTAAAATTTGAGATTCCAACAACATTTTGAGACATTATTCTACAATACTTGGACCATCTATACTCATGTTAGGACGCAGGAACATGAAACAACCAAGAAATCCAATTAACACCTTAGTGTACATATCAGTTTGTTGCAGGAGTCTTGATCTTCAGTTTCCTGACATTCTCAACACTAAAAGTTTTCTCTGGGATAGAAAAATAATTTGCAAGATTATTCTAGCCAATAGAGCAACACAATTAAGTTGATTCTGCAAATTACTTCCTTAGTCTTACTTCATTTATTCTAAAATGAAATGATTTTTGCATCATTTGCATAGCTCACAGTATATCTATTCTGCAAAGTAATATATTTCTGATTATGTATTTATAACACTGTAATTTTCCCTTTCCTTTTTGTTTAAGAAAACATTTTTATCGATATTTTTTAATTTAGAATCATTCCAGAAAGGAAATCTAAGCAACTTTACAACACATAAATTACATGTCCATGAAAAATCAATAAATTTAGACATCATTGAAATATTTATGAAAAGCACCTTTTTATCAAAAGTATTTGTGGGTATGTTTATATTTTTTAAATTTGTAAATGAAAATTTTGTTACTCTAATCAGTTGAATTTTTTTTGACTAACTAATATAATAAATAAATACTTAAATTATATTAATTGATAAATAAATTAAAACTAAATATTGTAATAAATAAACAAAATGATATTTACCCAAACTTGAAACACTAATTCACCTCCGCCAACTTTAAATTGTGATTGAAAAAGAAGAGAAAACTTCTCATCCATTACAGACTAAAAGAAAAATGAAAATATTAAAAAAAAAAAAAGAAAAAAAACTAATCACTTAAAATGCTGATGAGAACATTTTTTTACCTCTGTTCCTTTCTTTTCAGCTCTCTTAATTTTACGCAATTGCTATGAAAGAAGAAAAATTTGCATTAAAATTTGATAGAAAAAATTCTTTCAAGGTAAGTTTATAATTATTTTGAGAAAAAATAATAAGTTAATAAATAAGAATCGAAATTCAATTTTAATAAATATCTATTTTTACTGTCCGACATATTAAAAAACAGTAAAAGAATAATTATTTATCATGTAGTGCCACTTTAAGATTCAGTCATTAAAACTTAAAATACTTGAAAAAATCTTCAATAATTTTAAACTTTTTAAGTTTAATAGTAAATAAAAAAATCAAAATAAATTTTTTGAACTTTGAGAATTAAAATTTTGTATACATTCATCATAAGATATTTTAAAACTTAAAATTTTGTATACATTCAGTAAAAATATTTTAAAACCTAAGGCAAATCAATACTCATAAAAACAAATTAAGATTTTATAAATAAAATCCTTAAAAGATCTATAAGGAAATTAAAATTTATGTTTCAAACAGATTTACTCTATTGTTATATTTATAAAATAAAAAACATTTTGAATTATATTAAAACATATCAAAATAGAAAAATGTAGACTTTATAAAATAAATTACGAATATTCAGTACCTACTCAATTTAGAAATGAAATCTTATGCTTATTTTGAAAGATGAATTTTAAAGAGATAGGATTGAAATCAAAATATTAATGACATAAAACTTATTTTACATTCTTCTGAAAAATATTAAAATTTATTATTAAAATTATTTTAACAATGAAGGAAAAAAAATAAGGCAATAGATACAGGAAAATAATACTGTTTAGTATAATAGAATTACACATTATAAATAGCCTTTTACATTCCAATATTTTATGAAAACAATATAAATCATCTTTCAACCAGATACAAATAACTAATTAAAAAGCAATTAAATTAAACTAATTGTGTTTAGTTTACTTTAATATGGTTAATACGGTTATGTGGCTGTGCTTATAGTTAACCACTTACACTGGTAAAAAAATTCATCAACATGGATCATTCTAGAATAATTTGCTGTGTCATATAGAATGTCATTATATGTGTATATAATGACGACGTACATACCACATTGTTGGCGATTCTGTGACAAAAGCATTAAGATGTGAGTGGCATGTCTTTCCAGCGCAAGTGGTTTATTAAATCTGAACCCTTAAATCTGGTTGAAGAACTTTACACAACATAAGAATTTTTTATAGAAAAAATAAACAGAATTTCAAGTCTGTTCAACAATAAATTTTAATAAAAGAAAAGAAAATAGAAATTTTAATAACAAAACTAAGCATAATGTTTAATTAAGATTTTTTAAATATTTTTGATGTTGTGATGAATGACTATTTGCATGTAATACTTCTTGCATCAAACTACTGTATGGATATTATAAGAAAGAAATATATAGTTTTGTTATCTATACACACTATAATTAGAATGATATATTAATCCCTTTTATTTTAGCTTACACGGTTAAAATTATGATTCAATTTAAGTAAATCAAATAAATTTGAAACAATGTGATTTGGAGATAAAATTATTTTCAAAAGATTTCAAAATTTACCATGTTTCTGAAACTGACACTCAACTGCCTTGTGCCTTGATGATACTCCATTGTTCCTACATTATTCAGAATTTCTCCACTCGCCTCTCTGAAATGAAAATATAATTAAAATAGAAATATATGCATTTCATTATCTTCTAAGCACTGAACAATATTTCTAAATTATCACCTAAAAATAAAATTCTATTCTAAGCAATACCTAATTCCCTAAGCAGTTACTTAGTATGGCATTTCAATCATTGTAGGATTTCCAAGAATCAAACTCCAGAAGTTTTAAGGAGTATTCCAAAAGTCAAATAAAAATTTCTAGAAGGTATCAGCATTCATGTTAACCGTTTTTTTTTTAAACCAATTGTTTTTAACCAAATAAAGCATATAAGCAACATTTTTCAGTTATAATTGTAAATTAAAAAAAATTGTAAAAATTAATATTTCATATATTTAACTTAATATATTTAATGATTATTTCAAAAGCTTTCAATGAATTCACAGCTATAACAAAAAATTTTATTTAAATAATATTCTTTACATTAATGAAGTATACATTGTATAAATAATTGGTAATTATAGAATTTTTTTAAACATCTTCATTAGATTTTTTATCTTATGCTTATTTAAAACAAAATAAATACAACTATTAGATAAAGTTACCAGGATGATTTTTTTCCAATTAATAAAAGAAATTCTAAATTTTTCTCCTGTTTACTTTCAAATTCTTTTAAAACAATTTGATTTCCCAACTATTCCAGACTTTTCTATTTCTATAATCATTCAATAGATTTTCACATTTCTTGGCTATTTATATATAAACCATATTGCTGTTAGAAAATGTTATCTTTCCACATCCAAAGCTTTCACTTTCAATTTACATTAATACTGAGTAATTGCTATGGAGTTTCAGAGAAGCAACAGTATTAATAATAAATTGATTATTAATGATTCTCTGAAACTGTACAATACAAATTTGATTTTGCAGTTATTGTTAATTTATCATTTCTTTCAGCCTCAGGATTCCCTATTGTAGATTTTTCAAATTCATTTATGTCATCTTCCAAACCTTCCTTTTGATTTTCAATTCGTCAATTTCTTTAAGAAGTGTTTTTTACTTTCGCTCTGTTATTAGCTGTTTTTCTTTTTCCAATTTAATTAAATATATACTTTTACTTTAAAACAGAGGCAAAACTAAGTAAGTCTTAGCTAATTATTGTATTGTTGACATCTCCTATGCTACGGACATGATTGTCAAAATGCTTAGATACAATTAATGAATCATTCAAATTTTCTACCAACAAAATTTTGTTCACATAAAACATTCAATAGTGCTAGACATTGAGAGAGTAGTAAATGCAAATTAACTACTTCTTCTAAATGATAATAATTTTGTCTCTTTGAGAGTAAGTTAAAATTAAAAGTATCTATACTATCTTTAATAGGATAAAATGTCTCATCAATACAATCTTGAAATGTTACAGTAAGATTTAATAATTTAAACTCGTCTACAAAATTATGAATTTTTAAAAGCAGAATCACATTCTGACACATTTATTTTAAACACATTAGAAGAGTACAAAAGTTTCTGCATTTTAGTGAAATTACTTGATTCATTACATATCGGAGTTTGAAGATCCAAGCATAAGTTATTTTGTACCCCAAAATGTTGTAAAGGACATTTTTCTATTAACTTTGTTATTAATACTAAAAATGATTTGCAATTTAAGAAAAATTCTATCTTGTTTTTCTGACAAAGTTTTGCTTATATACATTTTTCTGATAATTTTTTTCATAACAAACCTTACATCTAATTGACTAGTAACTTTTTTATTGCCTTTATCTGTTACATAAATTCTAACAAGTTTAAATGAAGAAATAAATCTTTTAAAAACTTTTAAACAATGCATGAAAATCTCTGGCAATAAATGCAAAATTCGTTTATCAGTTCAATAAAATATCAGAAAAGGCTCCACTTTCCAAGCAATAAATATTAAAAAAAAATTACATTTTTTCGGGGGGAGAACATTCTGCATAATATCAAAAGTTTTAGCAGCAGGATTAAAAAAATTTTTGTTTTGAACAAATGATATGTTTAAAAAAAGCAACATTTCAAGCAATCTGTCCAAAACACTCACATTTTCTAACCACTGATATTTCAAAATTTTATAGGAAATTTAACACTTGGGCCATGGCTACCAAAGTCATTCCTATGAGTGGACTACAACTTCTAATATTTATAATATTTCAATGCTATATTTACTTTTAAAGAAATCAGTTATTTTAATGAAAACAAACCAGTTCACATTTGAACCAGTCATTGACTCTACTTTTTCTTAATTCTGAGTACTTTTCAAACAAAATAAGTCTAGTTGAGTGATCTAAAAAATCTGGTAATATCATGTTTTAACAGTATATTTTTTAATTTTATCCTAAAACTTACTTAAGTAGTAAAATTGTTTTTTCTGCAAGTGATCATTTAAACTTTCATCAAAAGAATCACATAATTACTAGCAATTAAACTTTTTTTTCATTAAATTGGAAGAATAAGGTACAATTCCAAAAACTTAAATAAGCACACTTTTTTACACCAAAATTGAATTGCTTTGAAATACCACTGTCTGGAAATACTGCTTGAAAGAGAATTTATATTGCTATAAGAACTGTAGTTGTAATTTTAAGTAAATATAAAATTTAGCCTTTAAAATTTCTTTTGAAGAAACAAATAAATCTAAACTTTCAGAACATGCTTTGGGGGTTCATTTTCTTTAACAGGAGGAGCAGTAATGATAACACAACAAGCATATAAATTCATATACTACATCTTGTCTGACTAGATTATCAAGAAGCTATTATGGCTGAATTGGGTCTTTATTTTAGCCAACAGTTATAATAGCTTCATGTCAATTCTTTACTCAATTTTGATATATGAGTACTGTAAACCTTGGTCTATCAATGGGCTGTCAGGCCATAGAGATTTTTTTTTTTTTTTTTTTTTTTTTTTTTTTTAATATTGAATAGAAATCTTGTATTAGCTCCATATCCCAGCAAGTTCATCCTATCACTGGTCTGTTTCCTTAAATTAAAAAATTACCCACTAACATTTTGTATTTTTTGTTGAAATAAAAACACAAACACTGATCAAGACCAGCGTCTTTATTTCGAAAGAATACTTAATACTTTTCTGCAAATGTATTTTACTCACTGTATGTTTATAATATATTCATAGTACTGTAATGTTTATAAATACCTTTAAGCCAGCATTCCACAAATTATCAGAAGCCCACAAATGGAAAAAAGATCAACAGTCCCAAGGAAATAATTTTATATCCAAACAAAATTTTTATTTTCATAGCCTTGATTTATTTAGCTATGTAAAATATAATTTTATTTATATGAGTAAAGAATTAAGTATTAAAGAGTATTTGAATCATACATCAGATATTGTTCATTTTTTTTTTAAATTTATAAATTAAACATGTCAAGGAAGTAAGCTCTTAGAACTCATTTTTTCTTAGCATAAATTGTATTCTAATTGTAATTTTAAAATTTGTATAGTAGATTTTACAACCAACTATTTCAGGAATTGGAATACACAATCTACATAATGATAGGCAATTAACTCTTTTGGAGTAAAGAAACTAAAACCATATTACTCACTTCACATTTTTTTAATTTGGCATTCAGATATACAAAGTTATACTTTCTATATTTTTGTAAATATTTTGTTTGATAAATGTGAAATAAAAAACCTTGAACCAACTTTACCCAATTTAAATGCTGACTTTAAATTTCTAAAAGATAGAAGATTTTTTCTTGATAATTGTGAGTGCCTAACATTTCATAATAGAAACATGTATATTTATATATACATAAGCCCTCACCTTTATTTCAGAACTAAGATCACCTAAATACAGATACATAACTAATAATGCAGAATAAAATGGAAAATCAAGATTTTTATAAATGAAGATTTTGACATTATGAGGATGCATTGTCAGCAGTGAATATGACATATCAGAAAGATTATTTTCGATTCCTCAAATTTTAATAAGTTACAATATGGCATATTCACTGTTCGATTACTTGTTAAAATTTGATTTCATGAATAATTTTAATCACTTTTATATTTTTTCATTTAATTTTATTTCAATTATTCATTTACATTTATTCAAAATTAAGTCGTGTCTACCCATTTGTATTTGACATATTTTATGAATCTTTGCATTATAAAATTATTATTCACATATTCACAAAATTGAGAATCTTACAAACTTTTTTAAAACAAAATAAAATTTTAAACTTAATTTTCTATTTAAAATAACTTTTTCAATACATATAATTTTTAATTAATAAAAATCAAAATGCTTACCCTGGACCAACTTTGTCATTTTTCAACAGGGCAATAGCCTGGGCTTCACTAAAAAAGAACACACGTTAATTTTTTTTCAAATTTATAAAATAGTTTACTATATTTTAACTAATAAATTTTTCTATAATTAATGCTTTTAAATACCCTCAATATTTTATTTTCCTATTGTTCTATGATAAGTAGAAAGGAAAACTTACATTCTGCTAAAAAATATCCTTGATCTTGTTCATTCAATAGCAATTTTAATTTAAAAAAAAAAAAGAATACCTAAAATAAAACTTAATTTTCATATATATAAGATAAAAAAAAATGAAAACTGAACAAAAAAAAAACTTAAAAAAATAAAATACTTAACATGTTTGTTTTGATTACATTCATATTAAAATTTCTATTAGCATACTGAAACCAATTTACAGATTACAAAAGTAACTAAATATATCTTTTTAATTTTGACATTAAAATAATTTCCTGAAATAAATTTTAAAATTTAATCAGGCCATGTCAGAATTTACAAAAACTTTCAAATTTCTCATTAACATGAGTGATAAAGATTTCTTGATTTTTTTTTTCTTTCTCTTTACATTTGTAATTCATTTATAAAATTTTGAAAAATAAAAATTAACACAATACTTAAGCAATATTTTGATACCTCGTTTCTTAGAATGTAATTTAAGCTTCAATAATGACAAAATTCATTCTAAGTAATAAAATGTCTTCTTAATTTAAGTATATATTTTTAATATATTTTTTTAAATAATATAATCTTTAAATTTGAAAAATTCTAAAGTAGAAAGATAAGCAAAATATGTAGCTATAATAAAAATGAAATTGATTATAATTTTCATTGAAGTATATTTACATAGTAAATAATAGTATTAGAAACAAGACAGGTGCTGCTAATATAACTTTTGACACTATTGAAAGTACACTCAAAAATTTTATATTTAGTCATTTAATAGATTTTTAGTTGTAATATTAAACAAAAAAATTTTAATTAGGAAATATCAAAACTTAAATTGCATTTAACTTTAATGTGAGGGCTCAAACTTTATATAAAAAATTCGAAATTAAAGAAGTCATGAAATCAAAAGCTCAACGTAACAACATTTAAAAAAAATTATACAAAAAAAAAAGTGTACATGTAATTTTTAAAATAATTTTTCATATATAGTAAGTAGGAATAATGAAAATTATTTAATGAAATTTAAAATGATTTTATATAAATTTATCTTACAACAGAAAATATTTTCTATTGTGCTTAATAAAATCAGAATGAAAGTAATTTGAATAGTTTATGATAAATACTATTTCTATCTACAATAAATAATACAATTAACAATCTGAAGTTAAACAATTCTTTACAATTACATCTTCTATTTCAAACAAATATTACAGTGCTAGACCACAGCCTTTATATTTTTTAACTAAACACATTCAATATGAATTATTTATTAAAACATCTACAAATGCTGTTCAATCAACAAACTTAATTTTTTATGCATATTTTTACAGCATCAATAGAGTACTATCAAATTATTGTCACAGAACTTTGTAATAAGAATTAAGTATAAAATATGATTAAACATTGATTTTTATGCAAAAAATAATTAAAAAAATACATAATTTCAAACATAAAATTATTACCAAAAATCCATTAAAAATTAAATAATATAAAACTATACTAATAAATATTAAATTTTAAAAACATGCTTATAAATGAATGATAGGTAATAAAAATGACTTTTTTTAATTATTTATTATTTACTCATTATATTATTAAAATACTATTAAAAAATAATTTCAGAAATTAAATTAAGAAAATATTTATTATAAAAATAACTGGCTCAATTTTAAAAAAGCAAAATTACAAGATTCATTAAATGCAATTGGTAATATATATTTATGCACACAATTACCTTATAATTGTGACTTTCACTTGTGGGGGTGTCATATATACGCTCAGTTTGGATCCCACTAATAATCTGACAGTAGCTGTAAACCTGGTATTGGTCTTCATAACTTGAGGAGGTTGTTTCTCAATTATAAAGGTACTGTTAAGAACATAAATATAATAGCATGAAATATATTTTTTAAAATAAAAAATCACCTTTATTTTTAAATACAACAAAAAGCATTCACCTTGTAACTAAATTTGAAAGCAAATTGGTAATTTGATTGTTCAAGACAGGTAGTCTCTCAACAATGGCATTTCCATGAACATTTAATGGTACTTGGTTGCACAAGTTTTCCACTTGCTTTATTTGATGCCTGTTTTGCCAAATAATATCAGCCAAAGCTTCGCACCTATGACAAATAAAATTTTACTATTTAATAACTGCAAAATGCTTTAAATTACATTAAAAAAAAACACAAAAAATTGACACATCATAATATATATATATTACCATTCTTGGATTTGGTCAAGATTGTTTTCAAAAGGTACTCCATTGCCTGCTAACTGTTGTCCTCGTTTCCATCGTATCAATTCAGTGTCAAGAATCCGTTTTTGTAATTCATTGAGTTCCATAAAGGTTTTTTGATACTGTTCTATTATTTTCTGGAAAGAAAACTACTAATTAGAAGGAATATAAACAAAAGATGTGCTAATAAAATCTAATATTTCAGGAAGATCTATTTATTTAAATAAATTTATCATGTCTCTTCAAAAATAAGCACAAAATTATACAATTAAACAGTCATACTTAAAGCAAAAAGAATTCAATAGTTATTTCAGTCAAAACCTAAATGTGGATGCTGACTTTATTTACAAATATTGGCACATTAAATTTACATATTCTATACAGTTGTGTTTCATTTTGCAAAAAATTCAAAATGAAAATACATCCTTTAATGCTTCAATCATTGTTGGAAATATTTTTAAATAAAAATATTAAATATTAAGAGTTGGAGTTTGAAACATTTCAAATTTGCATTATAATATGGCAACCAAAATTCAGCATTTTTTAAAATACATCTTATTAAATTTTTTCCCTGAATATCATTACAATGCTCATCAAAACCTTATTTTCCATGTTTTTATTCAATTAAATTCCTTAGTTAAATATCAAACTCTTATTATTTTTAACATTTTATTAACATATATGTTTCTTTATAAAAGTTCTTCAAAGTAGTCATGAAGAATGCATTCATCATTATATGTTGTTTTATGAGTAGTATTCCTCAAACTGAAAAACAAGATAAAACTTTCGAGACAGGAAGCCCATGTTTAGCAGTTGGACAAAAGGACACACAATTTAATTAATACTAAGTAAATTTTATTGTTTTAAGTAAATTTTATCATAATGCAATCAAAAAATATATTCTTTTAAGATTTTAATTTTCATTCACACAGAATTTCATCTGCCAATAAAAAAATTAGAAATTTGTTTTTATTTGTATTTATTTATCATTAATAAGTTTTGAAGAAGTTTTTAGTGCTCATATAAATTAAGCTTAATATTTAACACGTTAGCATAAATAAAACTTTAAATTTGAAGATATATTTAAAACAAATTATACCACCTTGCTTAAAAGTTTTAACATTTCTCAAGTACTTTTTTTTTTTTTTTTTTTTTTTTATTATATATAAACCTTTTTGAAAAAAATTTTTTACAGTTTTATAAAATTAATATTTATTTTGATGTATAAAAATGTAGTTCAAAATAAATAAAACAATCAAGTATTTCTATCACTTAAAAATATCATTCACATTTATCATTACCATTCTGATATGAAGTAATTCTTGTATTTTTGCTCGGATACTATTATCATACATTTCTTTTTCTTTAGTAAGCTTTGCAATAATATCAGCATTTTGAGTCATCTGCAACTGTGCTATAATGAAATATTTATACATGTATTCAAAGATGAAAAAGGACAATTTTAAAAATGGTAAAAAATAATAACTTAAAAACATACAATAGTAAATTTCTGAAGATCCTTCATAAATAAGAATTTCAACAACAAATATATATTTTCCATAAGAAAACTGACAATTAAAAATTTACAAAAGATATTTCTAAAGACATCTTAATCATAAAATGAATTCAATTATAAAAGATAAACTGTGCATACTGCCTAATATTTTTGCCAACATTTTTGTTCAAAACCAATTAAACCGAACTAAAATCAAATTTAACTTTGCATAGTTTCATATTACTGAAATTTTCAAAGTCTATTAAATTGGCATAAAGATTACTAATTTTTACTCTTAATCATATATATAATTAGCTTTGAATTGTGGACAATTTTCACGTGCAACATTCAACTGAATATTTACACAATCTATGCAACACATATGTTAAAAAATATATAATTATAGCAATGTTAACTTAAACTAATGAAATGCTATCTTGTAGTATTATTATTATTTAAATGTATCATTTCAATAACTAATTGTTCTCATTAGATTTTCCAATTAATAAATTGGTAAATTTTAAACTCACTAATACTGATGAAAACACATCTGATATACTTCTGAATGAAATTCTTCAGTTGTACAGAAATAAACTTAACTTGAATAAATTTTAGCAATAATTTTAAATAAATTAAATCACCTTGGCGTTTAGAACTTTCCTGATATTGAATAACAAATGCTTCCTGACCCTGAATCATTTGACGTAACTCATCGTTTGTTTCCTAAAAAAAATATAGCAAATAAATTTCATACAAAAACTAATAGTCCTTTTTAACACAACAAAAATTTCTACTCAACTTTCAGTGAAAAAATATATATAATTATTCTTTTTCAAATTATTTGAAAATACAAATAAATTTTAAGATATTCAATAAAATATTTTAACATTAAATTATTAAATTATCCTTTAACTACATTATATTTAGAAAAGTTAAAACAGAAATTATGTTTCAAAAATAATTTAAATAATGAAGAAAAGATCACAGAAATTAGGAAAATTCTTCAATATATATATATATATATATATATAT
>JAPDSC010003547.1:425161-447661 GCA_026290005.1 Latrodectus geometricus | reverse complement strand
TGGTCAAATTTAAAAAACGAATTAATTCATATTGAAGGGCCTGAAGATTTGCTTTTATTAATACAATTGCATTCATTTGTTCTGTAAGTTTTAAATGTTCCAAAAACTTAGTGGGAATTTCTCCATGTTGATACATTCATCACATGGATTATTTTTTGATTACATAATCGGATAAGTCAGCAGATAGGATAATGATTTTGAGATCTCTTAAATGCGACATTTACATCATTTACTGACAAGTAAAACAATATCGAAATATAAATATTTGCCCCAATTTGGAAGCCATTAGCTAAATAGAGCAAGTCATCCAAATTATTTTGTTGGCAGCATAATCACAGGAAAGTCCTTAATATTCCTAAAGCTCTCAGCTTTTTATTTTTTTCAATAAGAGTTTCTTTTTCTTTCCAGTAATACCTGCAAAACAAAAATCAGTTTTGCATTCTTTTGAAACCTTGCAATCTTTTGAGCTTATTTAAATATCAATGTGTTCTGCAAGGTGCAAAAATAAAATCCAATTTCATTTGAATTATAAATGTTGTCAGTTAAATAATCAGTGATAATTTTCAGACATTCTTTAGTAATCCATCTTTGCAGCTGGAAAATCAGCAATCTTTTTTTTTTACCTACAATTTGAATGGTAGTTTCTTTTTCTCCAACAATTAAGTATCCTGTTCATTGCAATGAACTTTTAAAGTTTAAAATTTCTTGAATAGGAATGAAAAAAAAGAAAAAAAAACTGATAATGGTTAATAAAAATTATAATAAACACATTCATAATAAAAATGAATAATCTTTTCAACATGCAGTTAATTGGCTTTTATGACGCAAGGTCCAAAAATGGATAAGCTATGCTTTTTAGCATGTATTAATTCAATAATTTGTAACTGTGATAGTACTATAACATTATCCATAATGTTATCATAATGCTATCACAGACACAAATAACAAATGATAACATTATCATATTAAGCAAATAATGTATTCTAAAACATTTCGCTAACAAATAATTCTTAACCCCACATGCATTAAAATTTTCTTTTCCACTTAAACTATAATTAATAAACAACTAAACATAATATTAAAAATAAACCACATTATATCCTATCATTTTAATAAAAAAAATTAACAGATATGTTTTAATTCTTAATAGCTATTAACTTTAAGTTTCCAAAGTCTGATTAAAACCTTAAAAATATAGTAAGCATGTATATACTAAATGTAAAATTTTCTGACAAAATAGTAGAAAGAATTAATGCTAATAAAAATTAATAAGAAAGCATATTTTTAGTAAGAAACATGCTTTAGAGTTTAAAATTTTATTCTCACTTAAATAATTAATAAATTCATATACAGTTAATACAATGCATACTATGATGAAGCCCAGGAGAATGAAAACAAAAAATTATCAAATAAAGTATTGGAAATAAAAAAAAATTCTATTTAAAAGCTTAAAAAAAATCCAACAAATTTACATTTTATTAAAACAAAAGGCTAATTTTGTTTAGACGTTGTAAAAACAGCTTTTTATTATGAATTTTTTTTATTTAAAATAATATCATCAAGTTAAGAAAAACTTAAAAAATTAACATATGAAAAGTTCATTTTAAGGTCCTTCACAAACATTCAAAAGGACATAACAAAACACTTGCCTTTATGAGAAAGTGAAATTTTATCATTTTGAATTTTATTTTTGAGAGTCAAAGGCTCCTTCATAAAAAGAAATAAATTTATAAATAAAGAATTCGATAAAAAAAAAAGATTCAATATTAATAAAAATAAAATTTTGATAAATTAACATTATAAAATTTAAAGTATCCATTTTTAAAAATTATCCTAATGAATTTGTTAAAAACATTGATAAATACATTATTTTACAATGTTTTTAAGGTGACACAATAAACTGCAAGCTTATTAACCTCAAAAACTAAAAGCATATCCAACAAAAATGTACTTCTTAATAATATATATTCATTTAGATTTTAGTATTTATTTAACATATTGTTAAAATTTAAAGTTATAAGAATGTTATTAGAAGTCAAATCGTTTTTAATTGAAAATGCTAGTTTCATTATACATTACATTCACAAAATAATTTTAATATTTTCCAAAGCAAACAGCAAGGGAAAATGAATTTAATTTTTTCATAATATTGTATCAAATATACATAATTTTAAAATTACCCTAAATTCATTGGCAGCTTCATTAAGTTTTATACGCATCAGAAAATCATCAACTGAAGCTATTTTTTGTTCCAACTGAAGGAACAAATTATTTATTAGCTGAGCAGCATAGGTATCATGTTGTGGATTGTCTGGATCTAGTTCATTCCTGAAAATAAGTTTAAAGCATAAAAAGTAAGCTCATAAAAATATTTTACGGTTGAAAATAATCAATAAAGAATTAATAATAAAGTGCGTGAAAAATAATATGAATATGCATTTGTTCCATTCAATTAATATAAAAAATAACAGAAAAATATAACTAAACAAAGTTTTAAAATTGAAAGTGTAAAATAAAACTATATAATAAATATCTATAGTAAAAAATCAACCTCTCAAACAAAATCTTCATATATACTAGGGTCTGAAAAATATTAAATCACATATATTTAAAATATATTTTTAAAAAAGCATAAATGAAAAAAAAATTCTCATTTATTTAACTAATAATACAAAATCAAAAGCCATATTACTATATTAACCAAATTAACAAATTTCAGTTTCTCTATAAAGTGGCTTAATTTTTTTTTTTTTTAATATATAATCAAAGTACCTTTATAGTGCAAAAAATACATCAGGTTGGAAGAAAAGTTTTCCATTAAAAGTTCTTAATAAAGTAAAAAACATAAAAGCATGCACCTTTTACACAGTAATTATCATTCAAACCTATAATTTTCTATTTATGTTTTGGATGCTTTTCATAGACTTCGGCCCAGAAACATAAGATGGTTATCAATTTAAAAACAGATCAATATCTTTGAGAACATGTGCAGACGAAAAGGTAACACCAGCAAGATATAACTGCAAGTGTGAAGAAAGGTAGAAGTCTGAAGGAAAAATATTAGGCTACATGGTGAGTGTGGCAAAAAATCCCATTTAAATCCACATAAAATCTCGTTGGTGAGTGCAAACACATAAATCTTGCATTATCTTGACAGAACAGTACTTTCTTAAGCCAAAACTCGGTTCGATGTTTGGATTTGATAGCAGCACAAATTAGCATCTCACTGTACACCTCTGCTAATGGTTTTGCTTTTTTTAGACATTCTTTATGGATAATAACAGAAATCCCATCAGATATAAGGCATGATCTTTTTGTTAGTCAAATTAAACTTTGTGTTGCTACTATAGAGCTCACCAAACCAACTTTTAGGCTTGTGATTTGAAATAAATCTACTTTTTATTACAAAAGAATCTTGCCCGAAATTTCATCCAATTAATATTCAAGCAGAACACTGCAGCCCTGAACATATCTATCCTTACTTACTTGAGTCGACTCATGCAGCAACCAGCATTTAAATTTGTATTTACAGTTTATATGATGATTAATATGACTAATGGACATAGCACTAACATCTAATTTCATAGCTAGCTCTCGATTGGTTGAATACTAATTGTTTTCAGTGGGCCAGAGAGCTTTCTTTGAACATCATTATCCTTGTTTTTGAACTTTCGTTACTGAACCCCTTCAGTGTCAATGATACAACGATAAATCTTAAAGTTGTACACGAGATTTGTGACATTCTGCAACTGCTTTTTAACAACAGAACTGGAAGTAATGGTTCTAATCTGATAACATAATTCCATTTTAATCACCTTGTACTCAATGATTGAAATGTTTTTACCAATCTCACAGCAATGTTCTAAAGCAAGTCTCCTTTTAATTACCAATAATTGTCGGACAAAATATATAGGAATACAGCAACATAAACTTTTAACACAGATGATATTAGCAGTGGCAAAAAACTTTTGCTGCAACCCAATAAAGTCATTAAATGAAACAATAACGTTTAAAAAAATTTTTAGAAAATATAAAATCTTTTCAGGTATTAAGTTTTCATTTTCAAAGAAATTAAATAAAGATATTCCTTTAGTTAATGGTTTCATATAAATAAATTCATAGTATTAGTTATAGATACAAAATTTGAGCCACACAATTTATTGAAAACAAAAATATAATTTAAAAACATCATATTAGAAATATTATTTAAAACTTAATTTTTGCACAAAACATTTGTTGCCAAAATTTTCATATGTTTGATTCAAAACATAATTTCATTCCCCCATTTACCAATTTTTATTAATTCTTTAAATGAAAACCATAATTTTATTTTGCTTATTTATTTATTTCCATTTTTAATGCATTCATCTATATGCATTACATCTAGGTTTTCCAAATTTTCTTTGGAATATTGCTACTAAACTTACCTTAACTAAAAAATTTAACATATAAGTAAATTAAATGTGAATCAGATAATCTTATATACTTTAATAACCAGAAGATTATTTCAAGTAACAATCCATTAGTTTGAATACACTCAAATCTGCTTCTGCAACTTTTTTTTTTTTTTTTTTTTTTTTTTTGCAATAAAAGAAAATTTAATCAAACTGAAACATAATTGAAGTCATTAAAAAATTAAATAGTTTGATCAGATATTTAGTTTTTAGATTTTTCATGTGTATTTCATCACATTACCTATATATATTGTTACCCTGTTATGTAACTAGATATATATAACCAGTACTTTCAAGTTCCTAGTTTAATACTAGTCTAAATAATTTTTCTTATTACCAATTTATCTTTCATTTAACACTTTCATTATGCTTGCTTTTCTGCTTTACCTAACTAAAGTATCACTATACTGAATGTACAGGCTTCATGTCTTAATTTCATTTAAAAATACAATTCATAGTTATTTTGTTAAAGCTTTAAGTTATTTTCTGTGGGAGACTTTTTCAATACAGTCCCTATTCACTGCATAGAAAAAATACTTTTTAATTGTGTGGCAAAAACTGTTTTTCATAACTGTTCTCATGAAGTTTTGCATGATTTATATAATGTAATGTATACAACAATTTATGCAATTTATATAATTTTATGCAATCCCTATCCATTACATAAAAATACATTTGAGAGTACTTGTAATTAAATGTGTACACATATTTTAACATAGAAAATTTTTCCTAAATTAATACCTTCACTAGCAGTCATTTTAAGAATTAAAAAATTACTTACCAATGCTGTTCTTCAATCCAAGGAGCTAGAGCACAGCGCACATCAATGGGAAAATTTTCTCCGTAAACAAGCCCTACTTGTTGTAGAGCATCACCATGAAGTTGTTGAACTCTTGCCCACAATGCCATCTAAGAAAAATTTAGTGAAATGATCAGGGAGAAATTTATAGTCAATAACAATTACACTCATAAATTACAACACAAACCTATTTAAACACTGAATTTTTCATTTCATAATACCTTTTATTTGAAGAAAATAAACTAAGTTTTAATCAAGCACTTAAGTGTTTAATTAAAAGAATCACATAATTTATTACAAAGACTTAGTTAACATACTTATTAGAATACAGCTAGTCTTAGAAAAAAGCTCATGAAATTTGATTTCTAAAATATTTTTTAAATTTTATAATCTAATGTAATGCAAAACATTCCAAGTTAGCATTCTGAAAGTAGTTGGTTTGATATCTATTTTTATCAAGAATGGTTATGCTTAAAAGGTTCATAAACATTAAAAATTTTTAGGATCTTGTGTCACATTGGCAATGTGTCACTATTGGAGAATGACTATTATTTTAATTACTTAATTTGTGGTTCAAAATTTCATAGTAGTTGGATATATTAAGTGCCTTTAAATAAGTCAAAAAAAAAAAAGAACCCCTCCAGAAACACATCAATGTCAAAATCTTTTAGAATATTCTTCTATGCAACAAAAATATTTTTTACTAATTATTATTAACTGGGTGTCAAAATGAAAAAATGAATGGCAAAATTTCTAACATTAAATACTATGATATATCATTGAGAAAATAATATCCAAATTAGATTTGTGTCTTATTTCTCTCTCTTGCAAAGTACAACTGACGAGAAAATTTGAGCAACATAAATATTCTTATATCATTTTAAGTTTTCTATAAATTATTCTATTAAGTCATAAAATTATTTATAAATATACATAGAATTTTTGAAGTTGTATATACACATCATGATATATTAAATTAAAAGTAATGAATGTCTATATAATTATAATGAAATCAAAAAGAGATTAGATATTTGAAAAAGTTTTAAAAAGCGAATATAGGAAAAACAGTTGATAAAGTAAACAGTTTTAGATCTAAAAAAGGGTATGAAATTAT
Source organism: Latrodectus geometricus (assembly GCA_026290005.1). Taxonomy (NCBI): domain Eukaryota; kingdom Metazoa; phylum Arthropoda; class Arachnida; order Araneae; family Theridiidae; genus Latrodectus; species Latrodectus geometricus. The sequence goes on along the minus strand of JAPDSC010003547.1, from coordinate 441,294 downwards.
TAAAATAATCTAATTTGAAATTACTAAATTAAAATATATATTTTCAGAAAGATTTAAAGTGAAGCCAAGACAAAAAGAAAAGTAAAACGCACAAAATTTGTCAAAGCTTGAACAATTCCTTTTATTTGTTACAAAATAACCAAATTATTGTATATGTCGTAATACTTTTTTGATAAAATTTTATTTCTTTATATATTTCATATTTGACCTTCAAATTTCAATGTACAATTTTTGTTTCGTCGATTCCGTTCGGGTATTTTTGATGTTAGAGATGCACCTCGCATGTGGATACAGCATCGTCGAAAATGTCTGTAAAATATCAAAAATGGTCGAAGTTGACCGCAAGTCAGCAGTAGAAACGCGCAAGACCTAAAAATCTACATGAAAACTGTTTTAAACCTTTTTACAAAGCGAATACAAAAGAAGTTACATAAAGTTCATGTGAAAATAATGGATTTCTTTTTCCCCAAACTAATATTTTTTTTTTTTCTTTCTTATAATAAATCTTAATATTTTACGTTTTTTTTTTTTTTTTTATTTTGCATTTTCATTATAAATCATTATTTAAAAGTAATTTATTTAGCCATTTATAGGTTTCTTTATTCAAAGAAATTGATATTAACTGTATATAATTACTTAAATTTTGATGAGAATTTTTTTTTTTCAATTACATACAAAGATTGTTATTTGGCTAATTATTAAAATACTTAATAAATGAAAAAAACTTCATTTAGATAACTTTAAGCATAAATTATTCAAAAATCAAACTTAAAATTTCAATTTATGTTTGATTTTTGAATAATTACTAAAATTTTTAAATTAAATTATTTCCTATTTTTTTAAAATTCACATTTTCAAGAAAATTAGAATAAAAAATTTTACATTTGTAACTTTTATATTACTTTTTATCTTTTTAATATGTTTTAAGAAAGCCTCTTATAGTATGATGTTCAATAGTATAAATTAAGACAAATATAACAAGGTCGTTAGAAGTAAATGAACGTTATCAATAGTATAAATTAACGGTATAATAAGTTATAATATATGATGCTGATAATTTACACTATTGATTTTTCTATTTTATTTTATTTATTTACACTATTGTTCTAGTGGTCAAGAGCAGGACAAGACTCCAGATGTTCGCGATTCATCTCCTCATGCCCACAGAGGGTGCATTCCGGCAAAGCAACGACTTTTATTCTGTGTAAGTGAGATGGAAGATAGTCGTGTCCTGTTTTTAGACGAAAGTTGGCAAACATTACGGCTCGCTGGGGGTTGGGATCGATTGATCCATTGTTGACTAGGCTTTCCCACCTCTAGCCAGTTTACTCTTTGCACAGGTATTCCGTCATCCAGGTCAACAAGTTTAGACTTATAATAAAATATTTAAGTATTTCTATTATCAAAATTCAATTTTCTTAAGATTAAAGCAAAATAATTGTTTATTTTTATTTTCTCAAAATTATTATTAAATGTGTTAAATAAATATTTGATTTATTTTTTTAAGAACTTTTAATTCCATTCTAGAATTTTGATTTTATTAGTTAAAAATTCTTAAACAGCCGTAAATTTTATCACAATAAAATGATACATTTTATTGCAGAATCATTGCATGAAATATGAAATGTAAATTTCTTTCAATTTTAATAACTCATAAATTTGATTTAAAAAATATTAATTCCTTACGCGTGTTTTTAAATAGAAACTAATTAGAAATAGGCAATGCTAAAATGTATATTTAAATCAGTGACTGGAGACAGTTACACTGAACATCAACAAGAATTTCTGTTCTCACTCGATGATTTGTGCCAAATAGCTTTGCTGGGCACATGGCTTGTTTAGTATCAAATACTTATTACCATTTCTCTGATTGTGGAGATGCTGTTATGTATAAGGATTTATTGAAACATAATAATTTCCAGTATAGTAAAGAAAATCTCTAGTTATTTTTTATCATTTATGTTAAGCCACCAAATCTCTGAAGTCAGCATTTTAAGTTTTTTACAATATTTAAGACTTTGTCCTGCAATACTTTGTGACTCTCAACTAATGTTGGAACATAAAAACTTGAAATAACCAACATTTATGACATAACCTGGGATTTTATAATATAACCTGATGTGAGCATGTGTGAAATTTGTTTGGAGTTTCAGTAACCCTTGATGCATTTTTCATTTATGGTTCAAATTTAAGTATTTGAAATTGTTTAGTTTTAGAAAGTAAATGAAACTGAAATTTAAATATTTGAAGTTATACATTTTTTTTAAAGTGTATATTAAATTGAAATTTAATTGTTTGAAGTTATATTTTGTTTTGAAAGAGTATCAAGTTGAAAATTTTTAATTTTAGTATGTAGCAGTGTAAGGTATGGATAGTGATAAACTGAATTTGAGTTTTTAAATTCTTCTGCAAGTGATGATTACGGGTTTTTACTTTATAAGTTATTCAATTAAAATTGCTGTTTTTTATAATTTGTTGAGCATTGTATAAAAATATTCATCAAGCATTTTGATTTACTATGAATTGCAATCTTAAATTCCAGTTTTCTTAAAAATATCTGTTTAATAATATAATTAGAAACTAGTTTTTTCATAATGCATTTTATATTGGTTTAACTTTATTGCCTGACTGTCTCACATTAACGTTTTTTAAGGTAGGTGCCAATGGCCAGTTCATGTAAAGCTGTGTTTTCATAAAAAATGTCATTTATGTTGTAGATTTAGCTTTATTGCCCGGTTGTCTTTGGGTAAAGTGTGCTACACTGATGTTTAAAATGGACACCACTACCCGGGTAATTAAATCTGAGTTTTTGTAAAAATGTTTATTTACATTACCAATTCAGTTTTAATGCCCATTTGCCTCTCGCTGTGGACTGGTATTTAGTTTATATTTGTATTTTAATATGTATGTAGAAAGTAATTATAATGAAATATTCATAATTTTGAAACATTAATATTTAAAAATAGCACAAGATTGTAATGCTGAAAATTCAAGTTTGAGTATGATTAGAATTCTTAAAACTGGACATAGTGCAAAATGACATAATTTAGGTTGGCAAGATAATCAAGCAGCACTTGAATAGAAAATTGAAAATCATGCCAAACTTTTAATGGCTCCAATCATTTTATTAGAATTAATCCGCTAAGTCCACATTGAATCTAGTTAATAATGAATTCTGCATCAAGCAATTTTTACACGTCTAATTTATGAAGAAGTATTGCTTATGGCATAGCAAAGATTCATGTTGAATTCTTAATGAACTTTCTTCACAATGAAAATCACATTGCATTTGAAATGTTATTTATAAATATTGTAGATGCTTTTCCATAACATCAATAGAAATTTTAATTTGTTTAAATTTATTAAACCAAAATGCATTTTTATCATGAATATAACAGCTGAAATTCACTATAGATATTCGACTTACACAAATACAATATAATAAAAAAATTGGAATTATAATAAATAAATTTTAATTTCTTTCAAAATTCCAATTTGAACTTTGGAAGAAATTACAGTTTGAAGGTAATGCCCTTATATTCATTTTAATTAACTTTTCTATATTAATTTTTATTTCAATCTATGATAATTTGGTATTCACGTACTATAATGACTACCTTGACGATATTTGACAACAAAAATTTTCACTGTCAAGATTAGCATGATTTAAATAATATTTACATAATACTTTTTAATTTAGCACCATCTATAATCTATGTTAAAGCCTAGGGTTTTTTTTTTTTTTTTTTTTTTTTTAAGTCATGTTTTGGTGACATGTAGGTGGTCTTCATAGTATGTAAGTACCGATAGTTTTTTGCATAAGGCAGCCAATTGGACTTAGTTTAAAAATGAAAACTGAATTACTACAAATATCCATTTTTGGAGTAGGAATCAAACCCATGAATTGTTGAACTGATGGCCAGGGACAATAAATACTCAACTACAAACAAAGCTCTTGTTTCCTCGCACACAATAATGCTAACTATTTATGATATTCACAAATAAAATAAATCCAAATTTGGTTTGATTTGGTACAGGATATATAATGATTTTATACATACATAAGGTTATTCCCCTAGGACCTACACCTTAAAGTGGAAATCAATATTATACAGTATATATTTATTTTAACCAAAGATAAAAATTGAACAAAATAAAAGGCCAGAGTATTAACCTTCAGCTACCAGCTCAATAAAATGTCAAAATCTGGTTTAATTTCATTGTGTCTGATTCTATGTGTGATTTACAATTTCTATAATTGTGTATTACACATATTAGAAAATATAGAAAAATGTCATGAAAATATATATTTTTTAATCACACACATGTGTGTGTGAAGGGTATAGATTCCTATAATTTTTTAAGCAAAATTTATACTGTTAGCAAAAATTTCTCATTTGTTTTAGTATCAAGATATTATAACATAAAATTTTTAATAAGAATTCTATTCTTATTAATATAAAGAATAAAATTTATTTTCTTTCATTTTAAGTTAAATATTTTCAAAGCTTAATAAACTAAATGTTTTATAACAAAAATTAGAATGATGCTTATTTTAACATAATCTTTCCTTTTTCCATCAATAAGGTACATAACAATCTAAAACAATATAAATAAAATTAAGAAATACATTGGTCAAATAATAGCAAATCAATATTTATAATTGAATATCAAATCAAAATTTTTTAACTAACATAAATCAGCGCAAAAGTATAAAAAATCATAATAGTTTGTACTTAAATAAAATATATATAATTATTCTTCTATTCAGTATCTTATGTACTACATCAAAATACTTATAATCCATATAAATCATATTCTCATCTTATAATCTATATATATCAATTCAAGATACAGTCTCTAAAATACTTGTTTTTAATACGAATATTCAATTTAATTAATAACGTAAGCAATAAAAATAAATTGAAAATTATTTTACAAATAACAAATACTGCTATTTTATAAAAAATAACAAGCGATTTTTTGCACCCTTCAAAACAATCACTAAAAATGGTGAACAATACCTAAAAAATAAAATGTTTACACAGCGAATATTGAAATAATGTATTCACATAATCAAGACATGACAAACACAAACAAAGCAAATATTAGATAAGCTCAGAATAATTTACTCGCGAAATTATAATGCTAAATGTAATGCAAATTTAATTAAATTTAAAAAATTTCAAATACTTACCCTGCTTATAAAAACTTTAAAATAGGCGCAATTAATATGTATTCATTGTGGATGTTTAATAAGGAATTAAAATCAGTGTTTCCACCACATTCTTTGTAACGAAGCGGTTACGACATAGGCAAAACAATGTCTAAAATGTTACCATTTAGCTATTTAAATGCAGATGAATTTTATTCACTTATTCCAAAATGTAGTGTTCAAACAAATACCAAATTTATTCGTAAGGTTGAAAGTTTGATAATTGTAAAGTATAATTTTTTTCAACTGATGCAGCACAGAGTGCTTACAAGGATTATTACGTAGGTTCGAGTTCAACAAATTAAAGGGAAAAAGGGAAAATAACGAAGGAGTTAATAACTATTATTAATTTTTTCTATTTATTAGCGATACGAAATTATTTATCTCTATTCAAAAGGGTAGTTTAACTTGAAATTTATAGATTAAAGGCAATTAAATGCTTAAAAAATAATTTTTTACATAATTTCATCAGTGACTTTTTCCCTGTATTTCTAAGAAAAAAGGGATAAAGAAGGAAAATTCCCTTGCAGAACAGTATTGTAATTACCGTTAAGGTATTCAAAATAAGATTGATCCTGAAGAATGAAATTTTCCCCATCTCTCAGCTCATTTTTCCCTTTAATTCCTAGAAAGCTGAAAGAAAACAGGTAAGTCAAATGATTTTTTTTTAACTATTTAAAAATTTACATGGTTGTTGCACCGATAGGTGCTCTCAAATGAAAAGAATTATGGCAGATTTAGATTTATTTTATAGTTTTGTAATTATTAAGAACATAAACGATATACGGATTACATGATAGTAATAATATCGTAGGCTGTAATAAAATTTTATTCTAGTTGATATTATTTGAGCAAGTAATGTACCAGTTTTTTTTATTCGACCATACTTACTTTATATTTTCGTGTGAGCTAATATTTTTAATGCAATGAATTTATTATGGTTTGTATTTAAATTCTGTAACTATCATACGTTATTGTGAAATATAATTCTTAGGAAGAATACTATTAAATGATGGTAGCCATTTATAAGTAACGTGGACAAATATTTCAGAAATTATGCAAAAAATTACTTCAAATAAAATTATAACTGAAAAGTAATAAGTATATCGAAAATCTGAAGAATTATTATGAGTCATCCTGTAAATAACTCGAAGTATAAGTAAAAAATTCCAATACACGCCAATTAATTTGGCATTATCAAATATCGGATTTGTGCATAAGTTTATCTTAATGATCCAGTTAATATATTTGGTTATGATTCAAATTATGAGATGGTGGACATGTTTACACGTTAAATATTGTAAATCAACAAATGCTCACAACTATCAATGATAGTTGTGAGCATTTGTTGATTCAGACGAAAACTTGCATTGCACAGAAATCTAATTCATTTCTGATGTAAGAATGAATTTATGAAATGAAATTGAAACTTCTTTTCTTAATTTAATTTGTTATTATTTTTGTCTACTTGTTTTTTTATACAAAACTTCTAGTTAGTCATTTCGGTTTCCTTAATTTGCAAGCATCTGAGTAAAGTGATAAGTCTGATTTATCAGAATATGATTTCAAATACAATTCAAATCTATTATATTACAGTTCTTTTCATTGGTCCCATGCTTTATGCGTTTTCACATTTTCTGCCGTAAATAGATATGTATTGATTGTGTTTCAATGCATTTTTACATGGTTTAAAACGAGTATACCAGAAATAGGAATATTTTTGTGGATCGTGAAACTCGAAAATCAATTTTCTTAGATAGTTATGTTCTGATGTCTTTATCGACTATAGACTGTCCCCCCGTTGGAATCGTGGTGAGGTATGAAAGCTGTTAACATTGGAAACATTACGTGTGGGAATTCACCATTTTTTTTTTATATTCAGTTAGGTACTTTCTTATTTAAGAACTTAAAGTTAAAAAAAAAATCATCTAAAGTGTTAAAAATCATAAGATTATGCAAATTATGCAGTCAAATTTTTATCTATTAATCTCATGATTAATAGATAAAATAACTATGCATACTCTTTAAAGCTTACTTTTAAATTATAACTTTTATTTAAAACTAAAATTTCATCTGCTGCTGAAATAACTAAAATAATGAAAATTGTTCGATTTTATAAATTCTTACTACATTATAACTATGAAAATTTTCCACATTTTTTTAATATATAAATTTATATTGAAAATTTTTGCCACCTTTTTTGACATCAACGTAAAATAACCAATCAGGAAACAGGTGCCATTACATTGCAGAGGAGCGTACATCAAGGACGTTTGAAGAAATTGGAAAATATTGCAATCGAGGGAGTGATATAGAAATGGAGCGATATATACGACATCAAGATCATAATTTTTGACTTCCAATCCAGAGTGAAAGCATTTCCGAAACAATTAATTTATAAACTGTTTGCTTGTTGCCGCGGTAAAAGTATACTCTAAAACACAAAGCAAAATCAATTCAAGTGACACGATCCAAAATCAGTGACGTCACAAATATATTGCACCAAGAATCATGGATGATAGAAGTGAACGACGGTTGGTTAACAATCATTGAGCCAATGACTTCTCAAATGAATGAAGAAGTTATCAACTATCTTCACAAATACAGTTGAGTGAACACTGCTGCTTATGGGCATCCACAGAAGAGGCCAGTTTAATGCACCAATACTGATGGTTTTTCAACAGCGTTAAAGGCTGCATTTTCCAATCCGTTATCACAAATGGAAGTCCATTATGGGGTGGCAAGTGGTGTTTTGCTTTAGATCCAAGAGAAGTGAGTATTAGTCTTGAGAATGTTTTCATGACATTTTCTGGATCCTCTCATCTTTATGGAAGACATAACTGATGAACACAAATACGCATCTGTTTTTCGATCACAATCGAGTTGTTTTTCATTTTTTTTTTTCAGGAGATGGCATCTACGAGCAGAAATAATACTCCATACTCCTCAACTCAGCAAGCTCTTCAGATGAACAGAAAACAAGTAGGGACTATTTCGATCGAGTTGTTCCCTTCATGGATCTAACGTATCCTGGAGTTAACATGGCTGTATATTCCAATGAACCCCTTTCAACACCTAAAAAGCTTTTCACCTTTACATTATCTCTTATCTTTATTTTCCCCACATCAACCTTTTTCCCAAAAATGTTGATGTGGGGAAAATAAAGATAAAAGATGAATACTGCCTTATTTTCTTAATTTTTGATTCGATTAGTTGTTACGAACTAACCGAATCAATTACGATTTATAATATATATACGTAACAAAAAATTGACCTTTTAAAAAATAAATACATAAATTTCTAACAAAGTAGCTACTTTCACTGCATTTAATCATGTTGAAAGGCTTTTCAAAGATTCTTTATTCATCTGTTTAGTTGTATTTCAGTCAGGACTTTTCAGAAACTTGCAGATCTCTCTTTATTTTTTTATAATATCATCTGTTAAAGGAATTCAATACGATCTGTCATTACGTTTTTAAATAAGAATTTCAAGAAATAATATTTAAAAAAGAAGGATATATATAAAAAATCATTAACTAGCATAGGTACAATCGTCATATTTCCTTCCCATGGCAGTAAATCAGTATCACTATTAATATCTTATTCGCAAACTGTTATACGGTGAGTTCGTGTCCACACATCTCTCCATATCAATAAGAGTTGATAATTGTTGAGAAATTGAAACGACTCCAGAAATAAGATAAAATAAGCTGGCCAGAATGTATTAGAATTGTTAGCTCCTTAAGTTGATGCTGAATAATGATCCTGACTTGTATCCATCTTTCTCTGCTGCGTAATTATACGTCGGATATATATTGACATGGTGTTTTATGAGTGGAAATCACAAATACTCTGTACAAATTTAACTATAGTTTTAAGAAATTTACAATTTTATGAAAGGAAAATTCAATTCATTAGAGGAGGTTGAAGTAAGCGGCGTTTTTTACCTTGGCAAGATCTTAGGCGATGATCTGAATTTTTTCAAAGAAAGGGATTTTCTCTTCATTTCTTAATCGACTATAAGTTTTTAGAGCAGAGTGAAAATCTTGGAATGATAACTGAAAGTATATTAGCTGGAGGTAGATACTTTACTTAATAAAATATTTTCTTCATTTGAAATATTCATTCTTTCTCACGAAATCGAGCAGTATTTATGGAATAGGATTGATTATATGCATCCACAAATAAACAGTTCACAAGTTCTCTTTATCTCCTATAATACTTAATTATAGTATAGAAAGTTAGCATTTTTGGTTCTATCTCTTAGTACAAAATATTATGCAGGAATGGATATAAATATTAAATTAGATGATAAAATATAAAAGAGATATATCATCTATATAAAATTCTCCAAATAAAATTAAGAATAAATAAATAAGCGATCATATGACAATAACACTGTATTTTATGAAAACTAATGTACTAGGAAGGAATGATTTTAAAAACATCAACATAAAGATAGAAAAGTTTGGAAAATACAGGCGGTGGTACACTACGCCATTTTCTCCTTTGATATTAGAAAGTTCGTTTTCATTCTTAATCATTATTCCTCCGATACTTCTTATGCATAAACTTCATCTGAATCCACATTCGATAAGTCCTAAAAGGAAATTTCGAGCAGCAGCGGGTATTTTTGTGAAAGCTCTTAGATGAGCAATTTATCGTCACTCAAGTCGTCAGGCAAGACAATTTCTTCAGTTACGGCAGTTTCCTTAATAAAGACTGCAAATCAACATGACCTACATAGCAATTCTTGCGACATCATTCCATTCATAGATTGACAAGTGCATTGCACCTTGAATATCAATTTCATCGACCTATTACAAGCCATGATCATTGCTTTTAAAAGTACTTCGCGATATTCGTACTTTGAGCTATTGACTATATTCTTGAGTCAAGACTAGAATGAGATTAGGCGGGAAAAATTCTTTCTGAATCGCTTAAAAGAAATCCTGGATCTGCAGTGCAGTTTGTTATGCACAATAAGAAGGATTTATAATTCACTAATAAAAATGCTGATTCAAGTTTCTTAATTACAAAATAAAAAATTGAAAAAAATCATAAGAAAAAAATTAAAAAAAATTAATTAATTATTAAAAATAAAAAAATGAAAGTTGCAGAAAAATAAGCTTGTAAAAGAAAGATTTTTCAAAAATGTAAGTCATAAATGGAAATTTAAATTATCATTGCTTCTATTTGATTAAGTTAGGGACTAGTTACTAGTTCATAAAATAGTAAATGTTCATAAATTAGAGGTTCATAAAAACAAGGATCTATCCCATTTGCCTAGCTATGTGTGAAATACTGTTTTATATAACACATGAAATTTTTACTTATTTCTCATCTAAAAACAAATTAAATGAATAGTAGAACGATTGAAATTTCCTTTAGTTTTGAAAATATTAAATGTGTAGAAATTAAGTTTCTTTTTATCCTGTTCCCCTTCATTTCCGTTCGCTATAATATTGGGCAACGCGTAAATATTTCTACTAAAGAAGGTGAAAACAATATTTTTGAAAAAGATAAAAAAAATATCAAAAAACTATGTGAGACTGATGAATAGAAATCCTATATTATACAGATTTACTTTTACTACTTTTATGTAGCGTATACATGAAAGTTTAAACCCTTCTTTGCATGATTTTTTCTTTATTGGTGAAATTAATCAAGTTGATATAATTCATGTTCAAAATATTAAAGGAAAAATGGTAAAAAAAATCTTAGTATATATTTATAGTATAAATTTAGCAAAAAACAAAATGTTAAAAATTTCCATCATCATCCAAAGTTAGATCATTAGCTTAGTACTAAATAGAAATAAAAGAGGAAAATAACAGAAACACGTGTTACAAACCTTTCTTCCACTCATTTTCAATTTTTTAGCAATAGAAACTCTAATATAATAAAACAAAATTATAAACGAAATCATACGTTTATTGCAACTACAACAAACAGCGGAATGAAACAACTTTAAGCTCGTTTCACTGATAATGACCCTTGTTTATTTTTGACAGCTATGTTTCTTTTTATGCAATGGACATTAAAAAGGTATCCAAACACGATCAACTTAAAGTGAACTTGTTCTTTTATATAATTTTTGGGCATTATAGGTTATGATTGAAATTTCCACCGTTATGCAAAGAAGGGTTAAAAAGAACCACACATCTTCGTTGTTCGTACAGAAAGCAGAATTCTTGAAATGTATTACATCGCTTAAATAATTACATCATGACACATGAATACAGTGATATCAAATTATATTTATATTAATTACAAATACTATAATCCAAATTTTGAAATGAAACATTGCCTGTAATTTATGTTAGTTAGAAACTAATATTTTGATTTAAATTTTATTCCATTTACAGCAACCGTTAATTCAACCCAGGACAAAAAATCTGTAGATATATAAAATGAAGATATTATTTACATAGGTTTCGAAAAGTGCCTTTTAAATTACCTATGCTGAAACATTTTATTTATGCTGATACAAATAAATATTCTAAGCGCCATTTTAATTGTTTATTTATTACAGTATATACTCTTCTAAACTAATGACATGCAAATGTCTCAACATGAAGTTAAGACATTTTCAAGAATGTCTTAACAAGAATATCTTAACATAAATCTGCCTTAAAAAAATCACCTTTAACTAGCCATCTTAATTTCTATAGTAGCAATGCGCCTCTATGGAAACTTACAAGGAATGGGTCCACTAAATTGTCTAAATTTACTCCAAAAAAACTTAATATCACGATTTTAAATGCATTAAATTCATTGAAAAAATGTAGGATATATTCAATACAAAACAAATCAATTAAAACTCATTTAAATCAATATTTATTATTTTTTATGTTTAAATATTACTTGATTATACTTTCTTACCAGGGAGAAACAAGCCTATTTATTATTATTATTCTTATATTAAATGGGCTTATTTAATTTATATTCTTATTGATATTTTCAATTTAACACACAGCAAGATGTAATTTCTCCTATAGGTAATCATATGCGGATAAACTATCTATTGGAATATTTTTAAATCTGCAATATATCTAAAACAATCAAATACAAATATGTAAAGAATAAAATTTAATTCATTATATATATAAACAACTTTTCCATACATTTAATGCTCATTTTTAAGTATATATTTATGGGTACACATATGTCATGCATGAAACTACTAATTTCTTTCTGACTTGCTTCTGAGAGGGAATATTAATCTAACTTTTACCACCTTGAACCTTGCTGAGGAAAGATGTTTTTGCATTTAATTACAATTTATTTGTAAACCATTATATAAATTAATAGTTATCCAATATAAAAATTAATAATTAAATTATGAATATGATCTATATACCTTATATAAATATTAATTTGATCATTTTGTCGCTCGACGGTCAATTTTTGAACACTAAGAATTATTATAACAAGATCTGTACTTAAAGTGAATTCCGGAACACAACAAACATCCACGAACGAGTTTGAAACCAAACCACTAGCCAATCAGCTGCCTACTCTGTGATAGATAAATACATATACACATGGCATTTCAACAATGATGAATAAGAAAATTTAAATGTTATTTAATATGAAGATTTATGAAAAGATACTACTCTCTCTCTAAAATTAATGCCTGGTAGAAAGCAAACATAATTTTGTTAGAATAACATACAAATGCGATTTACAATCAAAGTTTGCTCTTATGGTATTTGATATTTAAGATTATGAATATATTTGATATTTAAGATTATGAATAAAAATTTTAGCTTCAGGCTTAAAAATATTGCTTAAATTGTAATTTTATATACCAAACTATACTTTTATTTATGAAGATAAGATGATTCAAAAATTGAGAATTCGGGTGTTTTTGTATACAGTTGTTATAATACAATGAAGATATAAGCAAACTGTTCTGATTTTTCTTCCAATTTTGATACAGTTATTAAAATTTGCAAAATTCGTTGACATACTTTTGTGGTGAAAAAAGTAGACGAGATTGTACGTAAGTATCAATAAACCGTATCTTAAAAAACTCTATTTATTTTTTACTTACGTAGGATATATCACTTATAAAATTAATTAAATATATCCTTATTTTTCAACTGAGAAGATTATTCTAAATTTGCCAGAATTAATTTAATCAGAGAAAATAAATCTTCCTAGAATTTTTAATTTTACATACTATTATACACATTTTGACTCAAAACATGTTACAATTTTAATAAATTACATTATACAACGGGAGTAATTATAATATTGTTAAAATTTTGAAGTAAATTGTTCAATGGTATTTTAATATTGGAAATAAAATAAGATACCTAAACTCAAACTTTCGAATGTTCAAAAAAGTGTCACGAAAAAGATTTATTTTTTCATCGTTAATTATTTCTGCACCTTCAAAATTATTAAAATATTTTTTGTAAATTAAAATAGCAATTTCAATAAACCAATATAAAAAAAATTGAATACCAGATTTCTTCTTAACAACAGTTACTTATTTCTCTTTCAAATGTAACTACAAAACTTGCTTGTTATCGTCTGAAATCACCCTCTGAATTCAACAAGTGCGCATTCGTTAAACAAATCCTTCGCTATCACTTTTCTTTTGTTTTGCTAAAGTTGCAGTTCCATCCTCTTGTCGCTAGACGATCAAAGCTCAGTAAAAAATATTTTGCAAGAAATGGTACATAATATTGTAATCCGAATGAATAATACAAACGTTGATTGTGTATTGAAAATTTTAGTCAAACTCAAAACAAGGGAACTTTAATATAAACACTCAGAATCCATAACCTAAACTATAAAAAAGAGTTAACCATGTCAAATATTCATTTCAATACAAGAATTTCCGTCATTGTAATAATTGTAATAAGCTTATAAATTTTATTAATTATTTTTAGTGCTTTATTTATAAAAAAAACTATTCTCTCCTTTTCAGGATTGAGTTAAAGAGTCCAAATTTACCGATATTGTGTTGCTAAATAAATTATAGCATTATCATCTTATATTGATAAAAGAAATGCACGGCGGAAGCTTTGTAAAGTACTACAAATGCCTTAATATCAAGAACGGTACTTTTTGATTTTGAAGGGGCTCGCGATAATTCGATTTAAATAAATAGTGAAATTTAGAGCCAAATGTGAAAGAGAGATAATGCAAAATTTCATTGTCGGCTTCTCTTTGACGAACAGCTTGTTATCGTATAATACTTTTTTTTATTTTCAACAAAAATGATGATAATTTTTAATTCATTGGGTTTTCCAGAAAGTAGTTTCATTTTTTCCTACCTGCATAAGAGTTTTCCAATAAAAACCAACCATTTTATAAGTGTGGAATCATGCTACTACTAAATAGATGGCAAAAAGAATTGGACTGGAATTAACAATATGTAGTTCAATAAAATATTAACTAATTATACTTTTTTCATTTTAATAAGAAACGAAATTACTTTCCGAATAACCCAGTACTTAGAAATAAAAAGGATTCAGTTTCATTTTCTCAAGAAAATACATTGCTTAGCAACTGAATTACATGTATGGACACAAAAGGGAACTGTAAAAAAATATGTGGATATAAAACATGAAAAACTCGTGAACAAGAAAAAAAAAAAAACTCAAGGTACAATTTGTCATAATATAGAATTGAATATTGCAGAATTCATGTAGCGAAAAATAAAAAAAAATTTTGTTGCTTATTAAAAACAATTATGAACAATATATGGAAGCCGTGAACTGTAATGCGAATTACTCAAACTTGATGTCTTTTCGATTCCATGCGGCGTGGAAATCAAATATGATACCCAAAGAACTCATGTAGATACCATCTTTAAGTAAAAATATCAATTGATTGTATGGATCAGTAAGAACGGGTCTCTATCATTTTCTGAGTAACATAAAAATGAGGTGATTTTAAACTAATATAAATGATTTTTTCAATTCCCCAACTATTAGTTCACACTCTCTCTATATTCACAGGGTGATTCTAAATTGTTTTTACAAATTAAGAGGGGTGATAGTACCCATCCATACAAGCAATAATTACAGAGGAACATAGGGTCACATTCCTCTCTGAGAGAAAGAAAAATAGGAAAGTAAAAATGCATCAAGAATCTATCATGAATTTACCATATGCAAATTTCTACAGTGAAGAAGCATTTTGTTCTTATTAGTTACTGGAGAAAACCAATCAAAATAGACTTTGTCATTTAAAATCGCCACAACATCATCGCTTTATATATTATCTGATAACACCGTCCGAAAATTCTCGTGAATGCTATCCCGCACGATGGATTGGATAAAGCGGATCTGTGGCTTGGCCTCCTCGCTCACCAGACCTCAATCCACAGGGCTTTTTCTTCTGGAGGCACATGAAATCTTTACTCGATTCAGCCTGTGAATTCAGCTGAAGATCTGCTGTCTAGAATTGCTGTTGCCGCGGGCAAAATTAACGCGACACCAGGAACCTTAGAGAGAATGCACCAGTCGTACTTCCGCTGGTGTCAACTATGCAACGACACTTGTGGTTGGCATTTTGAGCATTTGCTGAGAGGTTTTCCCTTAACAATAAATACAATTGTGAAGCTTTCGGTATTATTCATTCGCTTAGCCAACACTGTTGTATGTTCAGGTGATTCCTCTTGTCTGCCTCTCAGAGTGGAATGGGATTCTATGTTCCTGTGTAATTATTGCTTTCCTGGATGAGTACTATCCCCCCTCTTAATTTTTAAAAATAATTTAGAATCACCCTGTAAATATCTTTTTTCGAATTTTCAAATTTTTATAAAATGCATTTTATTCATACATTCAAGCTCAAATATATTTTCTTAAACTTGACGTGGATGACACTCATTGTTAATATATATTTTTTTTAAACATTGATTTATCAATTAAATTTTATTAATTAATTTTACTTT
>JAPDSC010003547.1:400145-424771 GCA_026290005.1 Latrodectus geometricus | reverse complement strand
TACAACTCTTCTCCAGGACTGGAACAGGATATTTCATCAATAATCTCATGCACTCCCTGAATTAAAAGGGATTAAGGGTGATGGCTGTCTGGAGAAACTATTTTTAAAAAAACACCTTTTTTTCCCCCCATTGGCGAAAATTCGCTTTTCTCTTATTTTTATATACAAATGCTTAATAAAATATATTTCCTTTTTGCTAAACATGTATAATTTTACATATGTCGATCTTGCATTAATCATCGAAACAATTCTGCATTCTCCAGATTCATTCACAGTCTCAATAATTCTTAATTGCCTCTCTGTGTTTTTTGTCCTTTCCTCATATGAAGGATGAATGTGGCCCGCCCTATAAACGGGTTTGTGGTGGTGTGGCGTGGGCGATGCTACTCGTACCTCCATGACTTGGTTCACATGTGCCCACCGGGTAACGATAAAATGAGTAGCAGTTTCCGGCCTTGTTGCGGCTAATGTACTATACTTGCTCAAGGGTGCCCGCCGTTAGAAACAAAAAAAAAAAAAAAAAATTCTTAATTGCTTAGAGCAGCGAGTACATAAAGGTTGGTTGTTGAATGTTACTTCAATTTATCCTGTTGTTGTTATGACTATCTTTTATGTATAATTAGAATCAAATTTATTGTAAGTAATTATCATTCAATCAGGTTAAAGCTATTGCACCGGCATATTTCCCTGTACCTAACACTGAGTTGAACTCTTATCAGTATGACGAAAGCAACCTGGTGGGAGGCCTCATAATTTAAACCACCCCGAATACTTGACTTGCCAACCTAAGAGGTATCATCTCTTTTGAAGGACCACTGCGATCCATTTTTCACCTTTAGTGAGTACGATGGAATTTCGATTGAGCCAGGATTCGATCTCTCTACTATACTATAGAGGGAGCGACGTCCTTATCAACCAGGACCCTCGACCTCTTTAACAAACATGTACAAAATATTTTTGTATAAAATAAATAAATAAAAGCAAATCAAACTGAAAAAATAAAATTGATTGTATTCTGTTTTCTCCACAAACTATAATATTATGATAATATTAGAATCTATTTGGGCTGTAAGAATATTGAAAATTTTTTAGTTGATTCGGAAATTTGGCAAGGAGATAAGACTTTTTGTGTTCACAAATATAAATAAATGAAATATAACAATAAATAAATAAATTGTTAAATATTATTATACCGTTATTGGAACGGTAAGTTTTTCTGCAAATAGGGAAACTGGTTTTATGCATTCTTCTATACTATTCGGGGAAGCATAATAGTTTCAATTAACTGGTAAGCATTTGTATGAAAAAAAGCAATAGAATTCTTAAAATAAACCAAACCCAACTCTTGAATGTATTAATGAGTTCCAAGAATTTAACATATCAATAACAGACAAAAATTAGTTTTTGATGCAAATTATGATTAACTAGCTAGTGAAGCACTCATGCGTGGGTTGAGACTCCCAACTGGAAACGTGCGTCAAGTTTTCGTGGAAAAGCTGCTTTTTGGAAAATGTACGATAATTACTATCTTTTAACAATACTTACTTTTTATTTAGCATTGTTAAAAATGCTTTTTTCAGCAACGAAATAAAGTGTCTCTTATAATTCCATATACTAAGGTGTTGAACGCTGAACAGTTCTCTTTAAATTATGAAAATAATTAATACTGAAGTCAAGACTCTTTTACATGCATGAAAGTATTTCAAGTCAGTGGTATATTGGGAAAAGCGTAAACACATTCGCTGCAATGGGTGAAAAAATATTTTTTCAGGACACTCGAAATATTTTAAATATCGTTATTTAAAAATTAACAATATGCTATTTTTGAATGTATAAAAATGAGAAGGGTTTTAAAATACTAAATATATTTTTTCTTTGTTGTTAAAGATTATGTATCCATGATATATATTTAAATGGGTGGGAAAACCACGCGCTGATTCATTCTTGAAGCGAGCAGATTTCCGGAACGGTGCTCCATCATTTAAATTAATTGCTTTGCTAAATAATATACACTATACCGTGAGATTAAATCACTGTCAATTACGTGGTAAAAATTAATAAAAAATGCTATTATCAAAATTTTGGAATAAAACATAGCGTATGTTTCATATTTTCAGGCCAATATATTGATTTAAGTTTCATTCTCTTAGTTGTTACCTATTCAACCCGAGACAAAAATTCTGTCAAATATGATGTAAAAATTTAATTAAAAAATGGCACAAACAATCAACAAGAATTTGTATAGTATACATGCTAGAAAACAATTATAATAGAATAGTATTAGTTTAAAAATATATAGTTACCTTAAACATTGGTTTTTTTTTTATTATTTAGCTCGTAGATGAGACCAAATTTCTTATTTAACTGCTAAATGTTTAATTAATTAATATATTTATTTACAGAAAAGTATGAAAATATTTAAAATTATTTCGATATTTGGTAAGCAATTGCATATAATTGTTTTTCCCTAAATTTACTTAAATAAAAGGAAACGAAAGAGATTTCCTTTCATTTTGTAGATTCTGAATTACCATTCAAATATCTTCAGTTATGACAATACTAACTATAACAGTGCTACAATTAAGGAAAGCTTTTAAAAAAATTGTTTTGTTTTTTTCCCCCTTTGTTTGGGGATATGAAATTCCTATATCCTAAAAATATTATTGTGTAATGTATCAAAAAAAATTAATCAAAATACGATGCAAGTAGCATTGTATTTTTGATTTAAAGTGTATATATAAATTTATTAATTCAATTTTTTTTTATTGATAACTTGGTTATAATAGTGGTGGTAACATTTTATCCTAATATCAAAAGTATTTTTTTTTTTCGATTGATATTTTGTAAGAAAAGAAATCTAAACTGTTAAGTATCGTTGAATTTCAATTTCTAAGCAAATAATCGATGAAAAGGAAAAAAAAAAGCTTTTGATAGAGGAATACATTTATGCAATCTGAGAAATATTAGGGAAATAAAATATTTTTGAATTATATCATTCTCAGAAATTTCTTAAGACTTTTAAGTTCATGTTATAAGGAATCTCAATTTTCAAGTATATTTCTTTGCAAAATAAATATAATCTTCAGTCATATATAATTCTCTACAAAGAATCAAATATAATTCAGTTTAAAATATAAATGTTATTATATTGGGACAGTTCTTATAAATAAAATCGCTTTCTTAGAATTTTAATGAAAATATGCAGCAGTTAATTTATATTATCACTCAATAATAAAATATATTTTTCGAAAGCATGAATATAATTGTTATATTCTTAAATATCTGTATAGACAAAGTATTTTAAATAAAAAATTTTCAAAAATTGTGTGTTTCATATTATTTCATATATTGTTCAGTTCATATTATTGTATAATTCATTGGTCAACTAAATTTTAACTGAAATAGAAATAGAAATTTATACATTGTTTTTAAAATATAATTGTTATCTTAGCATTTTTTATATTCTAAATTTTTTATTCATTTTTATTTAATTATGTGTTAAGCTGATCAAAAACAAATAAAGCTTTCTTTTTTTTTATCTTTGTTGCTCTATCACATAGTCATAATTTATTATGCATAAAATCAAGTTCGATTGTTATCCTGATTTAAATGTCACAATAATGGTTAACTATCTAAATTATTCTTGAAGTTGAAAAAGTTGATATTTCTTCGATTAGATATTGGTTGATGATAAGACTTATTCACGAGTTTATTTCACCAGTCCATTCATTCCCTGATATTTTTATTAGTTTCCTATTTTTAACAAGAAATTTTTTAATATGCTTGATTCACGAAGTAATTTTTTTTAATATTTAAGAGCGTTACAGGAAAATAAAATAAAAGTTAATTTTTTTTTATATTAATAGTCAAGAAAAAGTAGAGAAAACAAAATTTATGGAATATTTGAATTTAATCTCAAATTTCTGGGTGAAAAAAACATTAATGTTTAGAATTTACAATTTATCAAAAATCTAAATCGTAAGTCCCACCTTTTATATAAAATTATATCCAAAATTCAAAAGACAATCAAAGATAACAATTGTTCCTAATATTTTTTTTTTCGATTGATATTTTGTAAGAAAAAAAAATCTAAACTGTTAAGTATCGTTGAATTTCAATTTCTCAGCAAATAATCGATGAAAAGAAAAAAAAAAGCTTTTGATAGAGGAATACATTTATGCAATCTGAGAAATATTAGGGAAATAAAATATTTAAGTAATTGCTTATTAATAAGCAATTACTTAAAGTACCTTCTATTTCTATGAAGTAGTACAGTTAACAACTACATTAGTAGTATAAAAATGACTGCATCAATGTTCTAATTTTTTATTCCCATAATTTGGATTCTAACACTTTAATATCTAAGGATTGCAGTGAGAAAATATGACCCGATTATGTTTTCTTAAATATACAACCAATTATTATGACTATAGACTTCACAATGCTGATCTTTCTCAATATCTGAACTGTCAAGACTTATATGCCATTCAATAAGGCCCTTAATGACTTACCGATTCCATATTCGCATGACACTGAATTTTAACAGATGCGAATGGCAATTACACGGAATGATAATCCACAATTCTTGATGGGCAACGATTCTGCCTCTATCGAATTCCTATAGTTGGTGATAAGCATTTATTCTTCATGTTCGTGGCATGATACATTATTCTAAGAAAACTTTGATCATGCAAAACAGTTTCAAATTGATAATCAAAGCACGACTCTTTATCAATGCTTCAAATGACATTTATTTATCTGTTACATTCCAAAGACGATGTAATGCTTTTTGTTTACTTTTTCTAACTTCTTCTTCCTTTCATGTTACTTGAACATTCCTAAAATCATTTCATCTGGGTGTAATAGAATGAGGATATTTATTATTAAAAGTCTTTCCTCATTTAATATTAATGTTAGTAAAGTAAAATCTTTAGAAATCCTTCAAAACAAATCTCTAAGAAATGCTGCAAAAAATTCCCTGAAGTATTCGAAATGAATTAAAATTACCTACCCTTAAAAGTTACTAAGCCAAAATGATGCATAAAAATCTTATAGCAGCTAAAAATGGTTCAAATTTTAATCCTTTGTAATTGTAAGGAACATCCACGATCAATACCATTTCCTATCAACACTTCAACCAAAATTTTCCTCACCATCAGTTTGTAAGCATGAGCAATATTGTTTTTGTTTATTATAATGAAGTATATGCATAAATAAATCAAAGAATAAATATTTGCACATGTGTGTAAAAAATAACTTTTGTATTTATTAGAATATAGTGTTTTTATAGCCTAACACAGAATTCAACTGTGTAAATAACTAATCTTAAGATATAAACGTTCGATTATAAGCACTTCGAACTGGAACAAGGATTGTCAATTTTCCTGCATCGTTTTTTCCGAAGTAAATTTGTACAATTGTTTCAGATGAGTGATTCGTTTGAGAATTACGCCGTTTGGCTTCACGCCACAAACTTCAGATCTTGTGAACTGTATCAACTCGAGATATACTTACTCACGCGCAACAGCTTAATTGTCAACAATGTTTTGTTTTAATAACATGATTTTACTGTCTAAAAGGGATTAAAAAGAAATATTTTTTAAGAATAGGAAAAATGCTTTTTGATAAAAAAAAATTTATATATCCTTAAAATAAAGAGATATGTCCCTAAATTATTTCATGGGAACTTTCTCTGATACGAATGTCTCGATTCAACTAACAATTGTTTTTATTTACTGTTGCTCCACAATCGCTATTTATACACAAGGATTAATATGACTGGAGCACACATTTTAAATTGAATAAACACAAAATAAACATTGTCACTTTGGCATGGCAAAGTGAGATAGGGATTTTATTTACGAAAAGATAATTTTTGTTTATATTTCTGTAGCTTTTAATTATGCGTTCCCATTTTTTTATTGCATTTTCTTTTTACCTCAAAATTTTGATTATTTTTAAGAATTAACTCTTAATTTTAATCTTAAATTAATCTTTAATCCATTATAATTTTAGATTATTTCATTTAAGCCAATCCCCTTGAATCCAATCATGTTATACCAATCAGAATCGAATTTCCAGCTATGCACTACGAGAGGATGAGCTACGGATCTAGGTACCTTACCAAATACCTAACTAGCCACCACTGTCATTTAATATTATTCACTGTTTTTCTTTGGCAATACCTCCACAGAGAACAAGTCAGTGGGTTCTAAATGAAAATGATGGAAATCTTGATATCACTCTGGAAATCATGACATAAAAATGTAAAAAGTAAACCACAGCAAACACCAACAACTACTTTGTTGTTTTGTGTGTGTTTATTGATTTCTTTCCTTTTTTTTTGTAACGAGTATTTTCGAAAAAGAATTTTCGTACACAATGATTCAGATGATTTAAAGAAGAAAAACCTCCAAATCTAAACTAACAAACATGGAAGCGGCAAGCAAAGGATTAACATTCATTTCCCATTGTTCAATAGTGACTGAGAGTGAGGCTGAGATCTTTTATACCAAAAAGCGGTGTCCTACAATTGGGTCAAGTATGTGGTGTCTCTTGAAAACTGTAAAAATTGTTATGCTTTATCTACTTTGCAGAATTCCAATAACTTTAATCTCCAGTGATTCCAAAATATATTCTGAGGAAAACTGTTAACACTTTTACATAGTCGCAAAATTAAGACAAATTTTCTCTCTATCTTTATATATATATATTAAATTGCTATATATGTTGGAATTGCTATATATGAGATAAAGAAATTGTGTGTATTAAGAATAAACATTTATATATAAAACATGAAGAAAATTTCACTAGTAAAATTATATGTACATAAATTTTACCTTAACCGAGATTTTACCTAGTTTTAAAAATGCTGTTTGATGAATTTAATACTAATGTGTTTTAAACAAGCGAAAATTAAAATAATAATAATAATAAAACAAAATTTTGGTTTGCTGTTCTGTAGCAGTATTTCACATTTTTTCCTCAATTACCAATGACTAAAACGTAAATAATCTGAAGAAATTTTTATTGAAAATAGTGTATTTTTATTTGCTAATCTTAGGAAGAAGTATTGTTTTTAGTATCTTATTCGAAATTAAAATTAAATTGTTCGTTCTAAATTGCAACTTACTCTCTAGTTCATATAATCGAACCGAATTAGTCATGAGCTTCAATGTTTTTGTAAGATAGCTAAACTGAAAACTCGAAATATACATTATAAAAAATAGCAGAACATTGCACGAATAGTTTCAAAACGAAGCACGAATTTGTCTAAAAACGAAGCACGAATTTGTCTAAAAACGAAGCACGAATTTGTCTAAAAAAGAATTCTGGATACTGAAGCTACAAATAGAAGTGATGACTATGATGATGATGTTAAGGAAAAAAACTCAAACACTCCCGAGTTGTTCTGCCTTTCCAACCGCTTTAAAAATTCTAAAGAAAATTTACGAGGCGAGAGAACATTGAGAAAATATACAAACAGCTCTTAAGCAAGAGTTTATGTGGGTTAAAAGTGAATATTATATTGCCAGAAACTTTTTAACAATGTGATATATTTCAGGTTCTCCGTCATTTAAAACATCCGTTCCGCTCCGTATACGATACGCTAAGTAAAAATTTTTCATCACTTATAAGCATATATATATATATATATAATCAGTATTACAGAGAAAACGCTGTGTGTGTATGTGTGTAATTGAGAATTTTCTTTATTTCTTAAGTTTTTAACATTTCTATTTTATTAGCAGCGAAAAAAATTCATATATCTATGGATAAAACTGATTCTTTTTTGCGAACCAGAATTTTTTTAAGCCTAGGGTTTGATTGACTATTTATTTATCAAAATTGGTCATAGCTATATAAACACCGCTACCAGACGTCACTAATATTTGCCTTGATTTTCTAGAATCATCTCCATTTAAACCAAAATATTTATTTATATGAATTTTCAATGCATTAAAAGTTTTCGACAAGTTCTGATAAATTATTAAAGGAAATCATTTATTTAGATTTTAGATGAAGTTAATCATTTAATACTGTAGGTGAAATAAATTTATATTACTATTTATTAAAATTTTAAACTTGGCTATTTCAGCTTTTTTTATTTTTTTACAAAATATTATTTTAATTCGGAAAATACTTTTCTGAGTGAATAGAAGCTCAGCAATTTGATTTAATTTCACTGATATATTGATAAAGCAATTTACGATTTGATTCATCTTTTAAATTTATTTATTTTTAAATTGATTCTTAATAAACAAAAATCGAAAAATAAACTAAATAGTTCATATTTCGGTGGAAAACGGAGAATTAATTTCTTTTACAGAAGTTGAATCGAAAGTAATAATAAAACTGTATTAGTTGTGCTACAAATGTACTGGCTGATAAAAGACAATCGGGTGAAAAAATTCAGAGTGGCACATGATTTTTTTAAAATAATTTAATGAGATGACTTGAAAGCAACTCAATGAAAAGTTTACAAAGTAGAACAACATACTATGATAAAAAGAAAGAAGCGAAATTGCTCTTGGCTGTAACGTCATACTTTCACCAGCAATTATGAAAGACATGGAGCAATGCAACGTTGAAATATTGAGCATTACAAAAGAACTCTTCATATAAAAAGGGATGTCAAGTAGAATCAACATTATTTTAGTAGATTTTAAAAAGAAATACAACTTTTTGCTATTTCGTTGGAAACTAGTCTACAAGACTAATCTTTCAAAAGAATTATTCTGTGAGATATGCAAATTCTACAAAATCATGCTTCATATTTTACTCATCTGAATGATATCCTTGGTTACCTCATAGTGTAATCTTGTTACTAGAATAAACTAGAAGATAACTTTTTAATTAAAAAAGATAATAATCAATTGCGTCAT
Source organism: Latrodectus geometricus (assembly GCA_026290005.1). Classification (NCBI taxonomy): domain Eukaryota; kingdom Metazoa; phylum Arthropoda; class Arachnida; order Araneae; family Theridiidae; genus Latrodectus; species Latrodectus geometricus. The sequence continues at coordinate 415,886 of JAPDSC010003547.1, read as the reverse complement.
CACATTTGAAGGAAAGTTCGTTTTTACAAACTATATTTGAAATAACAAACCATTGAACGGAAATTTCTTTAATCACCATTTCCATAGAAAGTGAATGAAGAACTGTATCATTTGAAAATAACATTCATTATTGAACTTGATATTTAAAGAGTGACGTTATAGGAGACAATATTGATGTGGCCTACTTACTCTGCTGTGAATTCCTGTGATGTCATTTACGTCCAGTAATCCGAAGAAAGAAGCATTAATCACAGTTTTTGAATCTTTATGGAATTAATATTACATGGTATCAAATCCACTACAAGTACAGAACAGATGTTAGCCGTATTTTAGTTTTGTGACTCCATCCCTCGAGCTATGAACCAGTACCGGTCTTTAGATCAAATCGTACCAGACCACCCAATAAACATTAAATTATTTCCATTTTTTTATTGTGCTGCATTTTTCTCGAGGTTTTGTGACTTTCTGAGGACAAGACGTTAAACGAGATCTGAGAGAATTCAACTAAGGCCGTGCTAATACTGTGCATATACAAAGATCTAACATCTGAGTGGTTTTGCCTGGAACTGATCGGCTACCAGCGGTAGTGGCATTGTAGTAGATTCGGTACAGAAAAAGTGTGCATCGCTCTTCTCACTGTCCCCCGATACTTTATTACGTTTAACAGTGCTTGGTGTACGAGAATATTGTGCTTGCTTAAATTTAACCAATTAGCAAAGATGATTACTAAACCAAAATTGTTCGTAAGTTTCCTTGAGAAAAAGAAAAGATCCAATGTAGAGACAGAACAGCCTTCGACGTCGCGGAAATATAACTTTTAACAAACAACATGATTCTTACATAAAATATGGATTTATAAGGATATGTGATTCTTACACACCAAAATTGGTCTGAATAGTTTGGGGTCTAAGGAGGCAATGAAATAACCAAAATTGTTTTGCCACTTGAACGCCCAGATCTTGGATTTAAAGACAAACTGCTGGTATTTTGAAAGATAAAACGAGGAGATGAAGGACAGGAAAAATTTATGAGGGCCATATCAATAAAGAAAAAGGGACCGAGAACATTATATGTGGTGGTTAGCCTAATTGCTAAGCAACAAAAGACATTCACTATCTATAAAGAGTTGATCTTACCCTCCACTAAAGAGCTTCTTGGTAAGTCTGCCGTGGAAAAGATAGCACATGTACCTTCGACGTTTTCAATGTGACTAGGTGTAGTGAATAAATAGCAGCCTGATATAGAGACACTATTGTCAAAGAAATTTAAATACAGTTATGAAAACAAAACAATATTAATTTATGTGTGATATTCACATCAGGATGAAGTATATAAAGATTTGCTATGTTTAATATTTTTGTAAACAACAACCGCAGGATAATTGCTTAAGTCACCGGATGATTATATATCAGGACAACTAAAATGGTCTTTTTGGGTTGGCATATGTATTGAAGGAGTTGCTGCAAGACAAATGTATGATTTTAGTGCTCGGATTAAGAAAGTTGCACTTGCTCATGAATCTACATACTGTCATATTCATGGGAAAATGCTGACAAGCCAAAATGTGTCACCTGAATATAATAGCTTATTGTTGATGTCGTTAAAGTTATAATCATATTAAAGCATCCGCGCCCGGAACACAAACGCCTGTAGGAGCAGTTTCGGGAAGAAATGGACGTAAAGTACAGATGCCTTCTCTTGAATACAGAAAAATAAGGTGAATATTCAGAGAAAAATCATTAATCAGAGTTACTGAAAAAATGAGAACTATAGCAACGATTTCTCATAGAAAAGCTATGAGTGAATGAGCACTGCAACTAATCCTCAATTGAGCTTCCCCAGTAAGATGGAAACAGCTGGGTGGGTGACTTCGTAATTTAAAATGACTTATTTAAGATGCTCTTAGTCCCTGTAGGTGAACACGACAGATCTTTGGTTAAGGCGGGACTCAAACTCATTAACTTCTAACAGTGAGACTCTAACTAACTAGAACACAGCGACCTCTCAAAAAATAGTCAACGATAGCAATTCATTTTAGGGACAAGGTAAAACTATCCACAACATAAAAGAGTCGCGGTAAAGTTATCAATCCTTAACAGGTTCAGGGTGATAAAAGTATTAGGGAGTGCTGTTTTTGAAAAGTTGGTAAGAGACATCAAAAAAGTATGGTAAAAGATTGAACTGCGTCACGCTATTAACTTTTATTTACAAGATATATACCATTTCTTTGCAAAACTCAGCAGGAAAATATCATTTTTACACCAAGTCTATTTTGAAATTATTTAATATACAGCAGTTTAATTAGATATTATACTATCTGTAGGGTTCAAACAATTTGAATTCAAATTTCAATTTTTCAAGAGTCAAATCAGGAGGAAGCAACATTCCCTTGTTAAATAAATATTATATTGATTTTTTTTAGTTAAATACGCATGCACACACACACAATTTATCTCGTACATTTTTAAAGAACAAGAATAAAGATGATTGTAAAAATTAATAATATTATACACTAAAAGTTATCTTAATTAATAAAATAAAAAAATTCTTTGCAATACTGAACTATACACTGCACATAATAATGAAAAAGTTTTAGAGTTTTTAAGCTTTATCACAAGATTCCTTTTTACTAATTTATTGAGTACCTGAAAATGTATAAAACAACTCATTTTAAAATAAATATATTAGGTTGGGGAAAAAGAAATTCATTATTTTTACGTGAACTTTTTGTAACTTCTTTCAGATTCGCTTTCTAAAAGGGTTTAAAACAGTTTTCATGTAGATTTTTAGGTCTTGTGCGAAGTTACGACTACTGACATGCTGTCAAGTTTGAGAATTTTTGATATTTTAAAGACATTCTCCACGATGTTGTATCCATGCGAGGTGCATCTTTAGCATCCAAATACCCAAACGGAATCGACGAAACCAAAATTGTGCGTAACTGGTTGTTACAGTCATATATAGGACGATAAACACCTTTCACAATTTTAGCCCCCTGGTTAGCATTTTCGCCATTATAAAAGGAAAACTAAAATGTATCGAATTTTCTGTTTGTTGTCTTCTATTTTTAAAACCTTGTACTCATAACTGAATTAACCAAACAAAAAACCGCAAGAGAATATTTTAGTGTCAAATGTCACCTTTCCAATGAGCATAAATTTGAAATTGTTTGATAGATACCTCACGAGATAGCGATCACTACAGACGTCTACCGAAAAAATAATGGATAACTTTTTCCCCAAACTAATATATTTAACCAAAGCAACTAAATAAAAATAAATGTAGATTAAAAAAATTTTGTGTAGAAAAAATGTAGAAAAGAGAAAATTATTACTTTATAAATCAGTAAAAAGTTTCAAAATTACTTAAGTATTGTACTTATGTATACTTATATATAATATTATCAGTTCTTTTCTTTCAAATTATTTAATAAAAATTTCTAGATTTCATTTATTTTCAGTTGTTTTAAACTATACAATTACAATTACTTATACCTTTATTTATTCAACAGATTTTTATATTTTTTGGTTACTTTTATATATAAAATAATGTTATTAGAAAATGCTAACTTTAAAACTCTAAAATTTTCACTTTTTTAATTTATTTTAATGTTTGAGTAATATTTTTTCTTTCAATTATTCAACGACGACACAAGTTTGATTTTCCAATTAATGTTAATTTGCCTGTTATTTTCTATTCTTAAGCATATTCTGTCGTAGATTAGCACAACAGCAGTTCAAACGATTCTTTATTTTCAGTTTTTAATTTCAAAATTTATTTTCCTACAGCGATCAGAACTAAATGAGATTTGTCACTCAACGGTCATTTTCAGCACGTATGAGACAGTTATAGTTTCACAGTGATTCAGAATCACAATAAGCTTCCACGACAGGAATGGATATCGAATTAACTAACCATTTGGTTTCCAGTTCGGAAGCAATTATCATATTGCTATTATATAGTCTGTTAATTAATATACTATTGACGCTTTATATACTTTGATAGTCATGACTGATTAAATTTTCTACCATCAAATTTTGTTTACTAAAAACTCACGATCTATAAGTGTTTGACCAGAGAGACGGTATTAGATTTTATGGAGCTCCCCCCAGAAAATAAAAGTTCAATCTCCAGTAGGATATGTGTACTGGAAAAACAAGTAAAAGATGTTTATCCATGAGGGAGTAGTAAGAACAAAATAAATATTTTCGATAAGTGACAGTAGTTTTGATTATTTAATAGCAAGTTAAATAAAAAAAGACAACCCTGTTGTAATTAAGAAAAAAATAATCAATGCAGCTTCAAAGTCTTTGATAATTGTATTTAAACTCTTTTTGGAAATATAAAATTACACTAGTTACCAAAAATTAAGGAAAAATTAGAAAAATGGCGACAACTCTCCCTTAAATAAGCGAATCTCAATGAAATTTGAATATATTGGTAAGCAGTTGATCAAAATTACATTATGCAAAATAGTAGCGCTGCTACCGAAATACATAATTTCAAGGAGCATAAAAATGGATGTCTCAGAGCAAGGCGGCAATTTTCGCGGCGTGTCCTAGATTAGAAATATGGTACAGCGAAATTGCAATGGCCACCAGCCATTATTTGACAGAACAATTTCGATGGCGAGTTATTGGAAAACTAGAGGCAAAAAAAGTTAAATACAAGTGGCGAGATGGGAGTCCGTCTGTGATTCATAGACTTTGGCAATAATTTCTAACCACGGATTCGGCATACAAGAGGTTCAGCCAAGGACAGCCACGTCTACGAGTGCCGATGACCCATATTTGTCATTATTCTCACGAAGGAGTAGAACCGCAACTCAGGCTGAACTTAGATACTCCCTCTCCGCAAGCTTCATACGGTTGGTATCCAGGTCAACCATGCATCGAAGGCTTCACAAAGGCCAAAGGCACAAACGTGGCCCTTATGCTAGGCGAGCATTCATTTGCATTCCATTTAGGTCACGCCATACAAGAAAACGCTTTCAATGGGCACGCAACAATTGGCATGTAAACTGGACGTGTGATCAATGGAGGGTCGTTCTCTTCAAGGAAAAGTCTGGGTTTAACCTCGAAAGCGATAGAAGACGCATTTTCATTTGAAGAGAACATGGAACTCATTTTCTTTCATCAAACAACCGTTGCATACTTATGCAAAGAGATGCATATGGATCGAGAAGCATCTATGTTTGGGGTGGACCCAGAGGCTTCCGAATCTTTTGCAGTGGAAATGTTAATGCTCACCCTATATGGATGACATCCTGGTTGCTTATCCTTATACCGGAGAAGCAGGTGATGATTTCGTGCTACAGTATGATAATGCGAGAGGGATGGCATCGTTTTGGCTTATCTTGAGCAGGAATCAAATGAGCGTATGCAGTAGTCAGCTCGATCACCGGACCTTAACCCAATCGAGCATGATTGGGACGCTCTAGGACAACGCGTAACTGGTCTCAATCCCCTCCTAAGACCCTAGACATGCTTTCAACTGCTTTGAATGAGCAATGGCTCGTACTTCCTACACAACTAATGGACCGCATAATTGAGATCCTCATACATCGCTGCATGTGATGTATTGCTTCTCGGAGGGATCATACCCCATATTAAAAAATACTTTTCTCATATACCAAACTCACACTTGTTCATTTTATATACATGCTAATTTTTATAACATCATAATTGTCTGGTGATTTCTTTTTATGGTATTTTGTATCTTCCTAGGTGTTGTATGATGTATAGAAGTTTCATTAAATTCCTTAAATAAATTTTTACATTATCGTCATTTTTGTGATTTTTCCTTAATTTATGATAACTTAATGTATATTTTAAAACAGAATATATGTTGCACTGATTTTAGATGTATTAGATAAGGAAAACCTAGAAACTTTTGTATTATATTCAACTTGATTCATTGCTTAATCACAGTTTGAGGATCTAAATTTGGAAGTATTCAGTATCAAAGAATATTGAGAGATACATGTTTAGTAACTTGTCATTAATATTAAAAATGATTAACAATTAAAAAAACATATCTTTTGTTTCTTACTTAACGTTTTTTTCTGATTGTTTCATGCAATAAGAAATCCAACGCCTGATTGACTTGCATGCTTTTAATCGTCTTTATGCATTATTTCAGTATTAATAAGTTCCACTAAAAAAATAGCAAATTCCTTTAAAAATGGTTGCAATAAGTTTTTTATTGAATGTCAATATATTACAATAAAAGGTATTATTTTGTCAATTTGACAAAATATTAAAAAAAATTACTCTTAAAACAATAAAGATGAAAAAACTTCAGCTAGCAGTTAGAATACTAGTATTCTTCATATCCCAAGTATTTTGATATTAAGACATTTTTTGATTTCCGATTCTTTAAATATACTTTTCAAGACATACTATTTCTAGCAATCTATTCAAACGATCATACTCTCTATTCACTGACTTTTGAAAATTGTTAAATCTGGCAAGAAGCTTGCAGAGTCGTTCCTATTAAATGAAGAGTTTTTAATCAGTAAACAGCACTTGTTCGTTCGACTTCGGAAGATGCGGCGCATCCCTGCTTGTAAACATTGTGTATGTAGCAATTACCAGCATTTATAACATTCGTATATTACTCACTTTAAATAAAAATATGTCTTTGTAAAAAACAGACCACTGGACATCATTTCTGAAGCAATCTATTTATTCCTAAACCCTAACATTTCTTATTCACTTATTCAAATATCAGTCTATAAAGAGTTTTCCGCAACCGCTAACATCGTCTCTGCAGTTTACATTTTGTCAGAAGATCTTTTCTATTTGAAAGAAGTTTAGGTTTAGATCAACTATTGAGATCTATATAAAAATACATTAAGTACAAGGTATATGAAATGGAATAGATACCAGATTAGAACTATTATTTATTTTCAAGTTCTGTTGCAAAAAGTCAGCTACAGTACGTCATCAAATCATGTGAACCGTTCCGGGTACTACAGTCATATATGACACTGTGAAGGGTTCGATACTGAAAATTGAAAAACAAAGACATTCAAGAGGCAGAGCTCTGTTCGGCCAACTGTTGTTGAATAGGCCCTATTGCGAGAACTTGTAGAAGAAAAATCAGCACTCAGCCACCCGAGAGTAGCAAAGGAATTTGACGTTATGGGTATGTCTATTAGTCGCGCTATGCATAGCATAAACTTAACGTACCAGTTCAATCATGAACTGCCTCAAGCAGATAAAGACAGATACCTTCAGGCCCACATTAATCTATTCAAATATCAACGCAATAATAAAATTCTTGACCGGATCATCATTTGTGATGAAAAGTGGATTTACTTCAACACAAGCCGAAAAAGGAATTGATTATCGTTTGGTGAGCCAGTTGGTAGAATCGTAAAATGAAATTTGAACAACAAAAAGATCATGCTTTGAATCCGGTGGGATTGCTGTGGATAACTGCTTATTCACAGAGTATCCGGAAAAAGGTAAAACCATCGACATTAAGATATATAATGAGATGTTAATCCGGGTTGACATTGCAATCAAATCCAAATGGCAAACTGAGTTCAGGGACAAGAAGCTATTTCTCCATGAAAATAATGCAAGATCAAATGAGTCTGAAATTACCGATTGGAATCTGTACGTACTCGAATGAGATCTTTCACCACACCCACCATATAGCCCTGACATCACTTCTTAGGACTTCGACCTTTTTCACACCTGCAATTAATTACATTTTGCTAGTATTGTCTTCAATTCCATAAAGGACGTACGCCATGAGTTGATCTGTACTTAGACTCGACAAAGTTTCTGGGCTAGACTTTGAAAAAACTGTTAAAACATAGATTCGTAGCGGGAGGGGTGATTATTCCGACACTAAAGGTTTAAGTTTTATTTCGAACTTCAATGAAAAGCTTTTGTTACAACCTGTTAAATTATTTTCAGTTAATGTAACCATAGAAATCTGGCAAGTAAAACATGCTTTCTATAGTATCACTACCCTGACATTTTACCTGGTAATTACAATCGATACCATTGGCAGATGATCATTCTATACAGCACATAATTACCAAAATCTCAATCATTAATAAAAAATAAATCTTAGTTTTAGAAGGTGCTTTGAGTGCATTAAACAGTATAATAGGGTAAGCAAAAAATAAAATTTTTGATATATTTCTCTGCTAACTACAAGTCTTCCTTTTCATGACCCACTGATCATTGAATACCTTCCAATAGCCATATTGAATATCATTGATGGATAATCAAAATTGATTTTAATACACACATGGAAAACATCCTAACTAAAACATTTATACAGTAGATGCTTGTTTTTTAGAAAAAGTGGCTAGTCCTTAGCCTGACACCATAGGTAAAGATAATTTCCATTTAAGAACTAAAATTTTGAAAACCTCTTTTCTGCAAACTTTTTATTTTTATAATCTGATATTTTTTTAATTTATTTCTTTTTTATATAGCGACTGACAACCTTATTCATTCTTGAACAATAAAGCAACACATGAAACCATACCAGGCTTTCATGAGATCCTGATAGAAGTTTCTTCGGCTTTTGTGAGAACAGAAGCCAAAGAAACATCTATTTGATGAGAAAGAACTGCATTGCCAAATTCAACTTCTATATTTCCTGTTCATAAGGCCAAAGAAAAGGGAAAAGTCTCTCCTACCCCTATGTTAGAAAATAAAAATTCTTATATTACAGGTGAAATCGCTTATAGAAAAGGAGAAAAAAATTACAATAGAAAAGCAAAACTAAATTGGAAAAGCTTTCCTTACTAGTTTTAGAAAAATGAACATTCTTGTTAATGGCAAAATTAAAGAGAAATCCAACTGTTTGCTAATGAAAGATTTCTAAACGTCAGATAATTTAAAGCCAGACACAGTTTGAGCTTCAAAATATTGTAATTTATAATAATACTTTGGTAAAAAAACAATTGTTAATAATCTAAAAAATTATAATTTTACAAATGGTTATACCGGTCCCTACAAGTTCATAAAAACGAGCATCAACTGTAACAATTTAAAGTATTTAGAAAAAAAAAGGTAAATAAGAAACCATTAAAATCATAGCATATTTTGTAAGCATGTTGCTTACTCTACTTCATTTCACACACACATAAATCAATTCAATAGCATGTCTTGATTTCTAGTGGGAGCATTTAACACCTCATTCTTTATTGAAAACTTTAGCCTGTACCAAAAAGTGATTCTCTTCAGTTTAAATTTATATCTTAGTTATATAATTTATTACAATGCCTCTTTTGCATGGTACATGATACTGTTTTGTAACAGTCTACATTCTTTCAAAAGTTAATAATTGGCTTATAATTATTTGTTAATTGTTTGGGAAGAAATTCTCGTAATAGACTTTTAAACCCTTTTATTAGCTGAAATTTAGAAAGAAAAAAAAATGTTGAAAAACAATGCATATGAAATAGTAAACATCTGATTTCATATGCATAGTTTTTTAAATATAGGTAATTTCATTGAAAAACTGAAGCAACACAATTTCGAATAACTTGGGTGATATTAACAGTACTATTTTAAATTCTTAATACATAGAGTAATTATAAATTAAATTATTAAGTTTTAAAATCTTAAAAATATATCCAAAGAAAGCATTTTTCTTTATCACACAAAGATTTTCATCTAATAAATAGAAAATTTACTATTTTTATAAACCATTTAAAATAAATTAATATTTTTAAAATAAAATTGAAAAATTAGAAATTATTAAAACGTTTACCTGTCAAAGTAACAATGACAAGTTGGGTAAAATAGATCGAATTGTAACTGATCATCAAATAAATTTTTAAAAAATTCCTCTTGGATACATTTTCTTTTTTTTTTTTTAACTTTCACTTGTATGAATTCTTTTGATAAAGTACAATTAAGCTATTTTGCTACAATCTATTTCACTCTAAGCTATACCTGATAACAAAAATAAGATGTAGAAAATTCACTGATATAAATAACCTACATACAAACTCTAAAGTTATGTATGAATTTCAACACAAAGAAAACAAAATATATGCAATATTTACTTAATAACAGGGAATTTTTGTAAATTTTATCACCATAATAAATTTAATTAGCATGTTACCCATAATAAAGAATTCATTATATTTCAAAACATTCTGGGATGTTTTAATTTGCATCATTTTAAAATAAAATTTTTTTACCTATAACTTAAACTAATATAAAGAAAAACAAAGTTGACTGATTTAAGTATTTTTTTTTATTAATTTCAGTACAGGTCAAGTACAAATATTCAATATTTGGTTTAAGTTTCAAAATAATGTATTAACAGCATTTACCAGATAAAGAAAAGCAAGACACTAATAGATGTTTAGAAAGCATTTATTTCAGAAGAGTATGATGAATGAAAATTATATATTAATGACGCAATTAGTCCAGCTGTTAAATGCATCACAGCAAAGCTTATAGTGCAACGGTTTACACAAGATATTTATTTAATAATCAGAATGGCCGCCAGTTGTTCTGATGTCATCAATTTTAAGTATCATCCTAACAAGCTGTGTAGCTAAACTAATCTGCTGCTTTTTGCTTGTCAGCGTTTCAATAACATGTTGAGCTTTCATATCTATAAAAAAAATTATGTGATAAAATTAATATCATATATATTTTAAAAATAAGATCAAAATTTAGAAGTACATGAAATGAAGGTAAAATCTCAACTCGTTTTCATATAAAACTACATAAATTATAAGCTAAGTTAATTTTAGATATAAATTATATTTTTAATATAAAAGAAGGCTACTGTATAGTAAAATTGAAAGAATGCAAATTTTACATAAACTAGAGACATAATTTTACATAAATATTTTTATTTTATTTCTGTACTTTTGTAAAATTAATTTTCTGCAACATTATAGTAAATATATAACATATGTCTGTTCATCTTAATTATCTTATTCTTCAATTATTGAAACTAATAACGAAAAAATAAAATAACTTTTATTTGGTTACTCAATAACTCTTTACACATTTTACTTTCACTTGTGATTTTTAATTTATCTGCATTAATGATAGCTGTTGGTTTAAAAAATGGACGTGTTTAAGTTTGAGAGGGACAGCAACCATAATGATACATAACTTAAAAAATGTTTAGTACATATTTAACATACAATTTAAAGCATTTGCTGCATACATTATTATAAGTTTAAAATCATGTAACTTAATATTTAGTTGGAGGAAGGGTGGTGAAGTGTAAGAAATTAGAATATATATATATATATAAATAAATAAATAAATAAAATTGCTTAACTGAAATTATGATCAAGAATCTAATAAAGAAGTTTGAATATGATGTAATACTTCATAGAACTTGATTATCTTATCAGGAAAATATTTTAATTACAACATTTATAATACTTGTCATCTAATTACATCTTTGCATAGTCTTATTCATAAATTTTACACAAAAAAGGTAGATATTTTTCGTTAAAAATACAACAAAATTGAAGTAATGACGAGAATAAAACTTAAAAGTTAGCCCTTGTGCTTTATCTTTAATGTATAAGCCTTTCTATAAAACAAGAAAATCAAATTTACATTATAGGGTTGTACAATTCTAAAATGTAAGTCATAAAAACTACAACCACAGAAATCTATAATCCCCTTGAACATTATAAATGCAAAAATATCACAGAAATTTATTTAAAGAAAGAAAAAAAATTGGTGGCAAAATTTAAGTTTTTATTTATAGGCATTTCAAATTATTGCAGGATACAATATGTATGTTACTAATAGTTAAGTAGTCAATAGTTCTGTTAATATATATGTTCATAGTTAAGTAGTCAAATAGAGCAAAGTGGCATATCCTGAAGCATGCTTTTAATTTTCAAAAGGTAATAAAATAATTTTATCATAAAATTTATGTAATTAAAAATAAATAAAATTTTTAAATTATAGAGTACTTACCACAGGTGCCTTTACCCATACAATCAATACCAAGCCATGGGTTCTTCTCTTTGATTTGTCTAGTTTTAATTGCAGTCACTTCTTGCATGGGATTAAGGCCACTGTTTTCAGCTAGTGCTAAAGGAATACTTTCCAGAGCATCAGCAAAAGCCCTGAAGGCATATTGTTCCATGGATGGTATCTTTAAGATAAAATAAGCAAAGTTAACTTCAAACAAAATGCAAATGAAACTATTAAAACTATGTTATAGTAACAGATTTATAAACCTTAAAGGAAAACATTTTTCATTTTAATCTACATATTTTGTTGAATTTCCAAAAATTCTTCCTATCAAAACAAAATTTAAGAAAGTATGATAAAATAATTTATGAGAATTCTCAATGCTTTTTGATTAATCATGCTCTTAAGTATTATTCTACCCAGTGTACTTTAGAGTCAAAATATAAAATTATTATAAAAAAAAATATGTAATGAAAAAAGATTTAAAAGGGCTTAAAAAAATCAACTTTGAAATACGTTACTTTTTTAAGGTTTATTATTAATTTATACTTCACTAATTCATTGGCTGGGGGAAAAAACAACAATTACTGAAAATATTTAAGACAATAAAAAAGCTAACCGGTATATAATGTAATACAAAAGCAAAACTTTGTACAGAAAATTGGTTTTGACAAAATCTTATTCATATTATAGTAGCTGAAGCAAATGAGGACAAAATAAAAATATTATTCATAATTTTCAACAAAATAAATACAAAAATAACTGTTTTTTGCTTTATGATAAAGAATGGTACTATCATATGTTAGGAATTATAATATCAATGATAAGACTGAAAAATATGTATGACTGATTCTTAAAGCATATACTAAAACAAAGAAAAAGATAACCTTTCTTTTAATTTCAATTTATTAAAACTGACTATAACATATACTTTTTTTACTCCATTCACCATTGAAAAATTACCTTATCTGCTTGTTCACTAACCACAAGGGAGCAGGCTATTTCAACTGCACCACCACCATAAACAACTCTATTATCTTTAACCAAATTTCTAACAACACACAATGCGTCATGAAGACTTCGTTTTGCTTCTTCAACAACCTTTGGAAAAAAAGGTTAATTAAATAAAGGTAGAATTTATAAAGCAGCAATCAAAATTGATTTTGTACCATAAAATTATTAGTAATAGCAGATACTATTGAATCAATTTTTTTTATCATGATATATAAATAAGAGTATTAAATTTTGGTGTGTTGATTTTATAAAGCAATCTGATATAAAAGTTAATTTTTTTACATAGTAAATAATTCTAGAACTGAAGTTTCTGCTGCTACTGAATGCAACAATGAAAGGCAAAGAAAATATTTTGGCATAATCTGAGCATTCTATTAAATCATTTTAAATAATTATGAAGAATATTCACTTAAAATGAGTCATAGTAATAGCATTAATAATTCATAAATAACAGAGAAATTCAGAATAAATCCAAAAATAAATAATTATTTAGTCATATTATAATTAATACTTATTGTTTGATCATTATTTTATTCATTATTATTATTTTTTAAATTTCTTAATATCTTATATTAAAATAAAGTTAATTAAATCAAAGTAAATATTTTTAAGTATTTTTAATAATTAAATTCATATTATAATATATTGGTAACTCAAAAATAATTCTTTCTTTTATGATATCAATTTCAAAGATGCGAATAAAAAGCCAATTTATATCATGATATATTTTTTTAATGATTCTAATAAATTTGTTAGCATTCTATATATATATATATATAGAATTAAAACACTTCTTGAAAAATTTTTCATTTATCTTATACGTGAAAGATTAGGAAATAATATATTTCATTTGAGTAAATTCTGAAATTGAAACAAGCAATTTAAAAATGCTTTAAAACTAGAGCTAATTAGATAACTATAAGAATTTCTGATTTTTATTCCATAAAATTAGAAATATTTTAATTTTAAGACACCTTTAATTGCTTAAATTTAAGTTACTACTTATAATAATATAAGCAGCACTTTATAGTTATTAACATAAAAGTATTTATTTAATATAAAATTTCTCATTACTTTTAAAATAATTTTGTAAATTTAACAGGACACTGTAAAAATTTGAATGATTGTAAATAATCATACCATTTTGTTTCCTCCTCTAATGAATATTGTTACAGCTCGAGAATTATGACATTCTTCAATTACTAACATTTTTTCTTCTGTTGTTCCAAAAGTTAAGCCTCTAACAATGCCAGCTTTTCCGAGCTTTTCTGCAGTCAATTCTTCAAAGCGAGGAACAATTCTTCCTCCAGTGGCAATAGCAATAAGCTAAAAAATTTAAAATACCTTTAAAATTAGCAACACATAAGAATATTATATAATGTTTATAAATGTGATTAAACATTTACAAATACAATTGGTGATATATTAGTATAACAGAATAAAATAAGTTTAATTTTCATCAATATAGATAATAATGAATGTCACTTATAACATCAACTTTTTCCAGACTTTATAAATATATTTTAATAATATAACAATTTTTGTAACAAATTATTATATTATTGAAGTACAATTATATTAATATAAAAAACCACTTAAAATTTGATTAGATTCTAACTCAGTGATACAATCTGAGAAGAGTTAATGTGAAGTTTTTAAAAAATTACTAATGGGGGGAAAAAACCCCTATAATTTACTCAAATTTATAAAAGCTTAAATGATCACAGTATGCACTTTAAGAACAATAAAATAATATTCTGTTTAAACTTGCTAAAAGCCATATTCCAAATAAATTAATCAGAAATTTATCAGTCAAATGATCATTCAATGAACTGATAATCATGAAAATTCCACACAAAATTAAGAGCAGCATGAAAAAAAAAAAAAAAAAAAACTATAAAATTAAATACAATTCTATCCAAATATCAGATTCATTCATGTTTAAACAACTCCAGAATAAATCTATCAGACGAAAAAAGTAAAGTAATGATTTATTTCATGATAATCAATAGCTTTAAACAAAAAGTGTTAAATTTTATGACATACTACAAAATATAAAGATAGCAAAAAAGCTTTTAAGGTACAATTTTATCAGCAATGTCACATTATTAAATATTTGATAAATCATGAGACAAAAAACATATTTTCATAATTTGCAGCACTTGTTTCAGTTTCATTTCATTTAAAATCAGCAATGAAGAATAAATAATTGGATTTAATCCCAAATTAGCAAACTATTTAAAAATCAAATTTTAAGCAGACTAAGAAATCATCATTAAACATATGACATCTCTCACATATTAAATTTTATTAATTTTATAATTTGTAAATGAGAAAGCTTGAATTGAGAAGCCACAAATAATAGACAATAATAAGGATGTTGGAACAACGATAAAAATGAATAAAAATATACAAAAAAAAAAAAAGTATTGTAACTTTGAAATATTTTGTGATGCAAAAGAAACAGAAAGTATATATTTCATCAAAATTTAGAATCACATAAAATATTAAAGTACACAAAGAATTCCAGGCTCGTTGTAGAATTGGCATTAAAAGAGAAAATGAACATTAGAATATAATTAACAATACTAAAATTACACTTGCTTAAGAATAAGAAACTCCTTACTACATATAAATCCAAATTTTTGATTATCAAAAATCATCAATACTACCAAAATACATCATGTGACAAAATTTAAAAAGCATAAAGCAATCTCAACAAAGCATGATTACAGGATCAGAGCCTTAACTTCACTCACACTCATTAAACCTTCACAATTCA
>JAPDSC010003547.1:314307-400135 GCA_026290005.1 Latrodectus geometricus | reverse complement strand
AACGGTAATACCAAAATTCATCATGTGACAAAATCTATAAACAAGATTAAATAATCTCAACTATGAATGAGAGCTTTAACTTTAATCACGTCCATTAAACCTTTGCTTTTATAAACTATAAATGGCAATATCAAGTTTATTATAAGAGAGATTTTAACAATGCTGTTGTGATTTTAAATACTGTAATTTTATTTAAAATTAAGATTAATATTTTTGAAATTGGGAATCCCTTGAATCTAAGCATTATAAAGAATCTTATTATAAGTCATGTGGAATTTATTTAAAACAGAATGCCTAGAACTTCAACTTCTTGGTATCTACTTGAGGTATTAAGGTTGTTAATTTAGTTGGAGAACACAAAAGTTCCTAACAAATGAAGGTACCTGGTTCTGTACTAATGAGCGTTAGTTATTACAGTAATGATGTTGTGAAAGATTTTTTTGAGAAACTAAGCAAAGCCATTTTGTAAACCTATTTTTCACTTTTACTGATAGGCTAGGAAGGTGGTGATAATAAAAATTTCACGAATCTCATATCATACCATAAGTAAAGAAAGCAATTAAAAACTTAGGAATTGGTTTCACATTGTTGTTTTAACCAATGTGATGATGAGTCAATCAAAATATCATGATACTACCAAGTGTAATTGTAAGAGGGACTTAAAGATCTTCACCCTTACTACTAATAATAACATCCTTAAAAGTATTAGGGGCAACAATTTGCATCTTTTGCTGAGACTGTTTAAATTTCCATTCTGATAACTAAAGAAAATTTTCAATATAACCGGAGATTCCAATATAGATACAATTTCTAAGAAATCTGCCCAGGGTTAATGGTTTATACTTGAAAACATGAACATAGATTCTCTGGCAAGAAGATGCTGAAACTGATATGGATTTAAAAATCTCAAGAGAAAACTGAATCCATACAATTTCATACATTAGAAAAATTATGGATTTATTATAAAAAATGTATAATTTTATTAGATTAATAATATAAAAGAAAATTAGTTATGAAAAGATTTTTAATCAAAAATGTTTGAAATATCTCATTTAAATAAAAAATAATAACAATGACATTTTTTAAATGAAAATTTACATACCATTTACATTTCTTACATTAATAAATAAAATATAAAATTCGTTAAAAAAATTTTCTTGACAGACATTTTTAATATCATTTCAAATCAAGATCAGTGCCTGATTCACTGATGTGCTAATTGAAGAATTTAATTTTTGGAACAAAACTAAATTTTCTTAACCAAAAAACCCTGCTAAAAGAATGACACAAAGATTTTTTAGTCAGAATAATAAATATATTTGTCAAACAATTTATACACACTAAAACCTGAACCAAAATATAATTTTGTTGCAGAAGAGTTTTATTTTCACTAATTCACAAAATATCAAATTTCTAGAATAGAAAAAAAAAAAAAAAACAATAAATGTGTTTAATTATGCATGTTAATTTTCTACATAAATTTAAAAAAAATGGAAAAATTAAAAAATTCATTAGAAAGACATTCCATAAGCAGAAACTGTATATACAATACTTCAATAATTTTAAGTCCCTCCCACGACAACCAGAATCATTAACAATAGTGTAAGTTGAACAAATCACTTAATCATAACAACTCTTTTATACATTTTATGCATTTAATTATTGTCAATATTGATCACATTTTTAGGACATCAATAAAATTTTCCCTTAGTCACTCATTCTCACACAACGTTTTGGTTCAATCTTAGCAATTTAATACATGCCTGAGAATAGTTACCTCAATTTCTGGGCCCCCAACCCAACGTACAGCTGGTAACTCTTTCTTCAACAAAAGATGGTTTGCTTCATCATCAAATCCCCACTGGCAAATGACTAAATTAGCACCTGTTTCTTTAACCTATAAAATTAATCATTCATGTTAATCATTATTGCATTGCAATATACTGCACAAAAAATAAAACATTTTAAACACATAGCTGAAATTCTATGTATAACTAAAAAGAGTAAATTTTTAACTTTTATAAATCACATACTTTGTCAACCATTTCCACAAATTTATCTTGCTCATATTTAACTAGTTCTTGATAACTGCTAGCAGAAGTTACATCCAACTTATGCTTGGTTTTAGGCTTTGGTGGTTCAAATGGGCATGTTAAAATAGCAACCTTTGCATCCTTTACTTCTTTAGGCATTTGTGGATGGCTAAAATACTTGTCAATTATAACACCTTTGACTAAAATAGAGTCTTCAAGTTTTGCCCCTTCTTTTCCTTCCACTTTAATTAATTCAAAGTCAACATCTTTTCGATCGAAGTCGGCTACACTAAGGATCGCCTGAACTGCTATCTCAGCAAATTGACGATGACATCGGTTAACACTGAAATTATGTCAATAGAATTAAAAGCAAATGATTTTTAAAAATTATTTTTAATTTTTTTGAAATTCAACTTTTATAAACATTATTTTCATCAAGCAGGAAAAAGAAATTTTGCATGTATACTACTAACATTAAAAGACAACAAAAAATAACACCAGCAAATATTCTATAATAAACAAATGATATTCCTGAAGACATTCCCTTGTCATACCCACGCAAGTTGGAGAAGCTGAACTAATAAGAATAAAACACGAAAATTGTTGGAATGTTATCAGCTTTATTATATTCTAAAATTGTTTGCTTTCCCTAAATTATTTCTTTCCAGTTAGCCATTTTTTTTTAAAAATTAAATTCAGAATTAAAATTTTACTTTAAAATCTTTGACAAGATAAATAATTAAAAGTAAGGAAATCTTATTTCTATAAAAAACCATGATAAAAAAGCAGTTTAATTATTTCAACCAAATAAATATAAATGAACTAATTAAGATTTAAAAGAAACAAATATTATTTCAAGACAAAAAAGGTGATATCCTATTAACTTTATAAATGACAATTTCTGACACACATCTAATTAAAACATGTATTGCTTTGAAAACATTATTAGTTGAAGTTGTTTGAATTTATGTTCCTTTCATAATTTATATTCAATTATATAACCAAGTGAAAGTATTTCTTCATTCACTTAAATGTCTTTTATTAAAGATTTTATAATATATAAAAAAATATTGTACTTTAGTTAAAAAAATTTTTAAATATAAATTTTTTTCAGACAGTTTGTATCTTATTAAATAAAATAAAATTTTTTTAGACAAATTAATAATTTATGCATAGGTGGAAGTTATTTAATTTTTTAATTACAAATATACATAAAAATGTTGACAATTTTCTGTATGTTTTTACAGATCATAAATCAGGGGTCGGAGTACAGAATTTTTTTTTTCAGGACACTATTTTCAAGAAATATCAGGACATTTTTCAGGACATATTTCAATAATTAAAGAAAAACAATGTTACTTTTACTTATTAATTTCTGTTTTATGCATAAAACACATTTTAGAAAGGAATAAACTATTTAATAAATTCTGAGTTTTTTAATTTTTAATACAACAATATGAAAAATAATACAGAAATTTAAACTTTTTATACTGAACATTTTCTGAAAATTAATAAGATACATGATAAATGCTTTAAATTAACAGTTAATTTATGTATCATTGAATAATGTTCATTTTGAACAGGATGCATTAGCATTTAATTTCAATTATTTAATTTGCACTTTTTTAATACTTTTTTAATAATTTGCACTTTTTTAATTTATCATTCACAGATGCAATATCTGCATTAGCAGCAGACAGCATCATTTGTCCAACTTTCACATCACTCATATTATCATCACTGATAGCACATGCTATTTTTTTAGTTGCATCATCCAAAAGTTTTTGAGCTACACACTGATTATCAAGCAAATTTTTCTTTTTTTCCTCAAGTTCAGTAATTTTTTTCTAATAGGTGCGATTGTTTAAACTTTTTTTTCACTAGTAACTTCTACATCTTCCTCATCCTTTCTTTTCTTCTCTAATTGTGTTATATCTTTTGATTTTTCCATATATCATGCATATTCTGCATGAGATTTCTGAATATAATGCATCATTTCTTTGGTATATGGAATGGAGGAAACAGAATTGCCATGCATTCGAATAACATCATGACAAATCCGTAAACTTTGAACGGTTAATTCCGATAAAGAAGCTCTCTCCTTTGTCACAACAGAATTGTTAGTTGAAAACCCTCTTTCTGGTTGGGAATTTACATTCAATAACGACAGACATGCTTTAACCACTCTAGAAAGAGTAGGATATTTTATATAACCACCAGCATCTTTTATATTGAAAACCGCATTCCGATATTTACAGATATTTTGATCATTCACAATCAAAGTCACATCTTCACACATGTCAAGAATCCACTCTTCATTCATCTTATAAAAATCTGAAGAAGGTTTATTCACATGAGGAATATGTTGAATTAATCTGCTACATGAACTCCTAGACTCTTCCTTTTTTCTATTATAAGGAGACAAACACTGGAGATCTTTGAGTAAAGGATTTGTTGTAGGAAGTTTTTGAAGCAAATGCTTTGAAGTTGCTATGTAGCAGCTTCTAATTTTTTGTTGAAATGTTGTTTTATCAGTAAGTTCTTCCAGCATTGCTTTTGCACCATGACCTTCTTCAATCTTGTTTAAATTTAACCATTTTTTTCCTGAATCAACATTAATTTGTAGCAACTTTACTCCATTTTTTTCAGATTTCTTCTGGGTTTAAAAATTTAAATATAATACTGCGAACAAGTTCATTTAACTTACTGTACATCACATGTACTAAAGGTTCGATTTTTTGCATTAGAAGTTGAATAAGGTTCAAAAGTTTTACAAAAAAAATGAAACAAAATGCAGATATGCCAGAGTCTTGGGTCTTTCAAATGTTTTATAATCCGAAGATGTCTATCAGAAAGAGGAGATTTCGACTCTTTAGGTACTTTAACAATGAAATATTCCTTTAGAACATCATATTGCTCAACAATTCTCTCACAAACTGAGCCCAAAGTTAACCAACGGCTCTCAACATGACGAAGGAAACTATGTCTAGTTAAAGTTTCTTCCAGTATTTCTAACTGTAAGGAATGATAATCTTCCCTTCTTGCAGGAGATAGCTTGAAAACTTGATGAATATCTATAGCAAATTCATCAATATTACAATCAATTTTATCAATACCCTTACGCAGTGCTCCATGGATTATGTGTAAGCAACATGTACCCAAATCAATTAGTACTGGTAAACTTTGCTTACTCAGTTCACTATTTATTTGCTTTAAAACAGCTAAATTAACTCTTGGTCCATCCATTGACAACTGCATTAATTTTTCTAAATTTAAACCATTATTTTGAATAAAAATAAAATTTTTACAATTTTATTGACTTCAGCATGTTCTAAAAAATGTGATTCGAGGTAACAAATGACATTTTTACCATGTTTATCAGACCAATATGAGATGTAAATATCCAACTGTTTCTTTATTTATTTTGTAGTAGTTTCATAGAAAAGTAAAACAAAATATGAAGTGCCGATATCCCGAAACAAAAGAATTTTGAAATACGGACCTAATCCAAAATTAATCATATACCTGACATTTTTGTCAGATAATTTGAGATTTTTTGCTATGAAGGAATCATCAAAAATTTCTCCGTAAATGTTAACTAAATCCATTCAAAGATGAAAAAGAATAATTATTTTTTATTGCCACCAAAACTAAAATGGTTTCAGTTTTAATGGTTTTTCTCTGATGTCGTTTTGGGAAGCCATGATTTGTTATTCACTACTACAGTCGATGTCGAGGATTCAGATGAAGTTGATGACTTGATAGTAAATAGTGTTTGATTCTTGTAACAATTCACAGCTTTTTTGTGTTTTGATCCATCTGCATGCGCAAGCACTTGTCTAAAACCCATATTTGAAACACTGAATTTGCTTTTGCATACGAAGCACTCCGCAGAATAAACATCGTAACACTTCGGCACCATGTCTTCTTGATTAGGCATTTATTCCCATCTTGCAGTTCCAAACATTTGTCGGAAAATTTCGTTTTCCATGGCATTTTTAAAAGAAAATTAATTGTTTTCAAAAAGTAAAATTCTGAGCTTGCTAATAAACATTCTTCAAAACACCCATCAAAATCTTTCAAAATTGCGCGATAAGCATTTCACGCATGCGCATAAACGTAGGCCAATAATTCTCCCAATTTCGATATCATTGTAAATAGTTGTGCACTACTAAAACCAGAAACTTTGTCTGTTGAGGCACAAAATAGAATTTAATGGTAAACCCAAACCTAAATTTTTTTGACTTCAGACATACGTGAGCAATGGCTGAAAACGAGGCGGAGACGAATGAATGGCAACCCTATTTCCGGTTTGAAAGAGAACAAAAAAGGGGGAAATTTTTCTCTTTCTTTCTGCATAGAAAGCAGTTGAAAGAAAAAATATATTAAACTGAAAGAAAAATTTACAACTGAAAAATATAAAATTATTAATTAAAATTAAACTTTCAAAGGAATGTAATAAAAAATTAAGGAATTTCAGGATTTATTTTGAAAAATAAGGACATTTCAGGACGTTTTTTAAAAAATCAGGAATTTCAGGAATATCAGGACAACTCCGAGCCCTGCATAAATTTATAGAAAATAATTAAAATTATACATAAAAATGCTATCTTTATTTAAAAAAAAAAAAAAAAAGTCCTTAACTTTACACCTCAAGTGCATTTAACAACATTAAAATATATATTCCTTACATGAGATGTGAGAAGTACAGCTTATTTTTGAAAGAATAAGTTAAGAAAAAATTCTAGAAACAAGCAAATTAATAGTATTTTAATTGCATATACATTTTTATACACTAAGTATCATTTTAACATAAGATTCCTTAACTGCAGCATTTGTAAAATATGTTTTCCGAATTAAAGATATGACAATAACTTTTAAGACAAATAAAATTAAAACATCAGCTGAATCAAGCTGTAAAAGAATTGAATAAAATCATTGACAAAATTCCATTATTTTCTAGAGCAATGATATCTTTTAATTAGAGGAACCAAAATAATTTTCTTATTTCTCAATTTTAATATTTACAGCTCAAACATTAAAAAATCTTATTTCTATTCAGCATTCATTTGACTAAATAGTTTTAATGTAGGTAATTTAGGGTATTAAAAAAAATCGCAGAAATAAAGCATTAAATATCATAGAAAATTTTGCCTTGGATAAATGAAAATATTTATGTTTTAATTAATTTCTTTGAAATAAGTAATTACAATTCAACCTGATTATAAGCAATGAATGTGAGTTGTGAATTTTATTTTTCCAATTAAAAATTTTCTGATTCATATAAATTTATGTTTGGACATTTATTATTTCATGGATATAGATGCAACAAGGTAAAATGAAATACATGATTTTTCTGATAAAGATAATATTTTGTTTAAGTAGAAATAATTTTTTGTTCAATTATGGGCAAGCCTCAAGGCAAACTTTCTTTACTTGTTTTATACATTTGCAAACTGTATTTTAATTATATATTGCAAAGATTTCAATTAAATATAGTCAGTGGAAGTGTTAGAAATTTTTGTTTCAATATTAAAAACATTTTTTTTTTTTTTTGCAATACTTTATATGTGAAACATCCATACTTAATAAAACTATGTCTTAAAATCCAAAATTTAGGATGATGCAAGGTATTTTCAGAAATATAATGATTTTGCAAACATATTACAATAACTTGATTTATTATTATATTGTGTGCACTTAAAATTATCTAGCATATAAACAATATAAGTACAACCCTTACATTTTTGATCCTAATGTTGTCATTGCTGTTTGTATCAAAGGTTCTAAATTATTCTTATCAACAGGGAAACTTTCACTGATTTTATCTAAATGTTCCATAGCACAGCGAGCAGCCATTTCAAACCCATCTGCGATACGAATTGGATGAATGCCTTTATCTATTAATTGTTCAGCATGTTCCAGTAATGCTCCTAAAACAGTAAAATTAACAACACTACTTTTAATGGATGTAAATAAAATTTTATCACTAACACTTAAAAAAATTATAAATCTCATTTCATTTCTTTAAATAAAAATTAACAATTCATCAGATAAAATGAATACTTTATTACTCAATCATTAACCTGCCATATACACATAACAAATACTGAATTCTATACAGAATCATTTGTAATATTTAAAATTTAACAATGGTGTTACTTTTTCCGATATTTTTAAATTGATTAATCAAGTCACTAAGCAACTAAAAAATTGCAAACCTTGCAAATGCTACTTCTAATTTTTAAAGTCAAGCTCTTACTTTTGTTTTAAGCAAGCTGCTTTGTTGCCTGGCATATAAAAGCTTATTTAATTTTGTTATATATAGAGAAGGCTCAAAAAGCAGCTTTTATTTTTTTGTTAATAAACATATACAATTCCAGTCACATGGAAACAACAATTTAGTTCATAGAGAAACTGTATTATCGTCATATGTTTGCTTTAAATTTATGAATTTGATGTTGTCTACCAAATAACAATACAGATAATAATGCTTATTATTTTTTTAACTTGATAAAAATGATTAAAACACAATTCACAATAAAAATTTAAATTATAGT
Organism: Latrodectus geometricus; assembly: GCA_026290005.1. Taxonomy (NCBI): domain Eukaryota; kingdom Metazoa; phylum Arthropoda; class Arachnida; order Araneae; family Theridiidae; genus Latrodectus; species Latrodectus geometricus. The sequence continues at coordinate 391,542 of JAPDSC010003547.1, read as the reverse complement.
ATTCGAACTCAAAATATGCTCATAATACAAAAAAGCTAGTTGGTAAATTACCATTTAAATAAAATTTTTTAATACACATTTTCTAGGACATTTTAATTTTACAGAATGATACCAAAATAAAATACACCATAAAAAATGTTATATACCAGCCAGCACAACCACTCCAGTGGTACCATCACCAATTTCATCATCTTGAGATTGAGATAACTCCACAAACAGCTTAGCTATTTGATGATCAACATCCATCATTTTAAGTATAGTTGCACCATCATTGGTAACAGTTACATCACCATCAGATGATACAAGTAATTTATCTAAACCTATAAAGGGGAGGAAAATTCAATTTATAATTATGAAATTTTATTATTGCAATATATTGTCAAAGTTACAAAAATAAAAATAATCAGTAAAAGAAGCAAATAAAAGCACATTTTTATCAGTCTCCATACTAGTCAAGAAAAAGTATCAATATTTCCAGGTAGAATTTAATTCTATCTGACAAATTAAATTTAAATAATAATCCTTTGTGAAAAGTAAAAGGAAATTTTAATAATTATTATAAATTAAGAAAAAAAATCACCATACAGAAAATAAGATTCAACTTGCTGGTTTTATGGTTTTTAATACATTTCTATCATTAAATATATCCATACACACAGTTTCTGAAGTCTAAAAACAATATATGCCCATGTACAAGTTTATTTAATATTGTCTTTTTTATAAAAAATTAAATTGTTGATGGTTTTGTAAAAGTAAAGGCTGTTCAATTATGAATATAATAGAACAGACTTTTTTTACTAAGATAGCTGATTTAACATTGAATTAAAGAAATTTAACTTTTCTGCTATGCTAAGATACAACAGGAAAATCTGCTATTAGTTACCAAATCATTGGCTTACTCTGGCAAAATTGACCCCTGCAAAACAACAACTTTTGAGCAGTACTTACAACATTTAGATCCTATTGGATACAAGATAATTGAATATTAAATGATAATTGTTTCAAATGTAATATTGGTTTTTTGTGTAATAATTAAATATGATCAATAATAATTTTTGAGAGATGCATTAAAATCAATTACTATAGAAGTTGATGTTAACTTAGCAATAATGTGATTACAATAATGCTAAATTGTTGAGCATTACTTGATATATTTAATCAACAGCACCTGAAAGTCAGAACATTTCCTAATGCTATGGAAAAAAAAACAGTTATCATATCAAATTCCAAACTCGCTTCAAGCTATCGACTTATATCACTTTTGCTAATTATGGTTAAAATATAGAAACATTTATAATTGTATGTTTCTTGAACTTGACAAACGGAACAATATCACAATCTCCCGACAATTTGGATTTTGAAAGACATCAATTGCTCAGTGCTGCAGCAAAAATCTTTTTGGAATTGCTGATAAAAAAAAAAAAAAAAAAAAAAAAAAACGTTGGTGGAGTATTTCTTGATAATGAGAAATTTTTTGATCAGGTGTGGCACTAATATAGAAACTCAAATACAATTTCCCTTATAATCTGATTAAACTAGTTTATAACTATTAGCGTCAACGAACTTTTGCTGTCAAGCTAAATCAAGCATCTTTCAAGATAAACCCATTTAGGCAGCAAGGACAACTGTTGGGCCTTTTCCTATTCATGAATGACAAGCTACAACATCTCAATACTCTGATTGCTTGTTTACGGATGGGATATTATCTTAGACCATAATACTAATTCACATCAACCTAACTGAACACTTTAAGGCAGTAGAAGATTGACTGGATAAAGGGAAGATCAAAATCAACTCTGTTAAGTTCCAATCAGTACTTTTCACAAGAAAGCACAGCTTCTGTGCCAATATCAAAATAAGAGTAATGCGATACCCTGTACCAGGGACTAATAGAGTTAAATATATAGGTATCACACTTGCTAAACATTTAATACGGAAAACACCTAGTTAAAAATCCCTTCCAATTTTATAGTTGTTAAAGCAATCCTATACTCTCTTAAGGCATGTAACTCTTAACTTGATATTGCAAACTATCCTGCTAAGGCAGTAAAGCAAACTTTTAAGGCTAATTACTCAATCAGAATTAATTATGGGATGTTAACAATTTCTAGTCACATAAAATACCTAGCTTTCTGCTTTTATGAAAAACTAAACAAAATAAATAGCAAAATACAATAAATTGAGCTTTCATCCATATGATCTCAAAATTTTTACAGACTAAGGACTATTTTTCAGGTTAAAACCCCTGACAAACATGTAAATTTCACTTTCCCAAACTTATAGTTTTATTCTAAACATAGTGGTGTCACCTATGGTGTTCCCCAATTGAATGTACCCTAATACTGCATTGTGCAGTCTCCACCTTCTTTGAGAGAAACATGCACAAACATTTCTTAATATTTGTACTCACATCTAAACTTATAGGCTACCCAATCTCCACTGTTTATCCTAGAATTGTACTAATACACTTTTCACTGTATTTTGCACTTTTATAAATAATTCTCTCAATAAATTTTGTTTGCATTTGTACATAGCATTTAAAAGGATAATCTTGTTTACTTATCCAAGATTTTTTTTTAATTATCTATCTTTTAACCATAGCCAAGTTGAATTTCACCTTTTGGGAGTACTTAACCTAATCAGTTGTTGATAACTTCTAATGTTCTTATTCAAACTACTCATTATGTTTTTAATTAGGTTTAAAAAAGTCTCAATTAGAATATGAGGTAAACAGCTAATGGCTAGACACTTCCTCCAGCTTATAGACCCATAACATCTGCCTGTAATGCTTGATTGACTTCTTGATAGTATTACAATACACAAAGTATTGTGCTATTCATTTTGGATTGAAAATTCATGAATAATTTATTTAAGGATTGACCTCATTGTTCAGTTGAATTAAATGAATCACAAATTATTTAATTTTATCAATTGTATGAAATAATTTTAGCATTATTTTATGAATTTTTTTTAGTATAATAGCAGAAACAAATTACAGAAGTGCAAAAGTCTGAATCTAAAATTATGCAAAATCAAGACAAATCAGTATCAGTGTATGAATTTAAATAATTTATAAACTATAAGCTAATATGAATTGTGATCAAATTTACATTAAATAAATGTACTCATAACCCATGATTAATTTATGCACCCATGTCACTTTTAAAATTTAGTATAATTATTTGTACCAAATTAAGATAGTATTTTTCAAAATTATTCTTTTTAGAATGAAATTATTTGTCATTGAATAATTATAAGGTATATTTATGAACAGAAATTTTTATACTTTAAGTGGACTAAAATAACCCATTACATTTTTGTCACAAAATCAGGCAGTAAATTAGTCCTTTATATTTTCAGCATTCAAAAACTGATATGAAGCAAGTCAAATTTTTACATTAATAAAAAATATTAATATCAAAATTTACTAGCCACAGAAAACATATGCACACAGTTTGCTGAATATTAAATATAAGAACACAATGAAATTCCTAATGAGAGTTGAGAATTTTAGTTTGCCCTAATATAACTTGATTGCAGAGCATGTTGAAAATATTCATCAGTAGAACTATATAGGTCTGTGAAACAAAAAAGGTAATCAAAATTGATAAAATGATTAAAGAGCTTAAAGCATTTCTCATTACCTTTAGGTCCCAAAGACGTCTTTAGGGTATTAGCAACACTCTTCCCTGCATAAATATGAGTCTGAAAAATGAATTATTACAGTGAAAATTAATATAAATAAATCAATAAAATTAAATTATCTAAAACTATATGAAAAAGATGAGCATGTTGAGTACAATGAATATTTTAGAAAATCTAGTTTTCTTAATATTTGTGTATATATTTGTATCTCCTATGATCAAAAAGCTTCTACTTATTAATTAGATAAATAGGGAATTAAATCAAATAAAAATTTTAGAATATTTAGATTGATCTAACTTGTTATTAGCTTTTTTATCAAGTTTTTCTTTGAAATAAGATGATAATACATTTGCTCGTAGACAAATAAAAATTATTATAAAAAAACTACTAATTTATATTTCTTAATGAATATACAAATAGAGTAGGCACACTTTTAATGTTTCATTTCATTATGCTTATTTACTATCTCTTCATCGACATGTATAGTAAAATATATTCCCCACTTTGTGTATGTATATTTTCCACTGTGTATGTATATTAAATATAATTGATATATTAGCAGGATTACACATTAAAACTTTTAATGATTTTTATAAAATCAAGTTGAGATTTTAAAATTAGACTAGCAAACCTAATGGATGAGAATTTACATAAAATATGCAATAATATAGAAATAACAAACCATAACAAGGGAAAATCTTATTTCTAAATTAGAACTTACTAGTTTCCAAAAAATAATCTAGGCTGATAATTTAATATATACTCTTAAAGAAAAGGGCATTTAATTGCCAAATACATATAAAAAACCGTCACTTTTCTAAACTACAATGCAATTTCATATAATTTTCTAATTAAAGATCAAAGAATCCAAATTTTAATATTAAAATAAATTTATTTGATATATTTATTAGAATCACATAAAAGCACAGTGACTTTTTATTAAATAATATAATTTATGTAACTGCCTATATTTCACCAAATATCGATAATTGATTAACTAGTTAACATTACACAAGCTTTTATTTAAACATCAGTTAATTAAAAACAAATTACGTAAAAACTAGATTATTCTTACTTAATTAATGAGGGGCATTACAAAAACTGATTCTCAAAAATGTATTTCAATAATTGATGTGAACTTAATCTTATGCTTTAGAGTAGGAAAATTGCTATATTTTAAATGTAACTTTGGCAATTAATAAGAAATCAAAATTTCAAGCATATGATGCAATATTATTTTACTTTCACAGACCTCACTAAAAAGCAGTATGATTATTGCTAAGTTAGAACCAAGCAACTGTAATACTGCATATGATAATGATTCAAATATTGCTTTAAGTTCCATAATTAAATTCTCCAAGATACAATTCAATAGGAAGAGTTATATCTGAATTGTTAATTCACTTTTAATTTTGCACATTTCATCTACACATATTTTTGTACTAATTTGTGAATATTCAATTGCAAAGTAAAAAATTTTTGCTCGAAAAATAAAATAGCATTATGTTTAGATAAATGGAAAGGTTAACCTATACTTGAGGGTGCGCCCTTGATTCTCGGCAAGTTGTTATCGCAGTTGATTGCCAAGTTGGGCAAAACCCAATCGTGTTCTGATTGGTATATCGTTACATTAGTTAGTATTTCTTTAATTTTACATTGTTGGCTCTTCTGGTGCTGAAAATGACTTTAGTAAGCAAGATAAATTTTAAGTTTCTGTACGATTTGAATAAAAATTTTATAATGTTTCGGCCACCATACTTATTTGCTCAGTGTCCAGCGCAAACAGGAATGGCGACAAACAAAAATTGCCAAGGGTGCACCCTCAATAGTTTTACCAATGGAAAATAATTTATTATATTTAAATTGATCAATGCCAATTCAAACATAGAAAAATGTCATATGATTTATCAAATTTAGCTACTGTAAATGCTAGTAGCTTTTATCTGTTTGGTACTGTTTTAGTTTAGATGGTGAAGCAAGGTTTTTGAGAGCAAATTTATTTTTTATTTTCTTGTTTGGAATAAATTCACTAGAATTCTCATTAATGGCTAATTCCCAAATAGTGAAAGCTACAACAATTAGCAAAAATTATCAACAATAAAAAAGAGATTTGAAACATGTGAACTTAGTTGGTGGAAAAAGAAATTTTGGAGGATTACTGAAGATTATAGAGTTTCACAATGATAATTATCTTTGTGTGGCAGCTTTATGAAGTCATTAAGAATGTTTTACTACTTCCTGAAACAGGAGAGTATAATAAATTTATTTTAAATGGTTTATTGTAAAGTTTAGCAGAAATCTCTAAACATAAATTTATCCAAAGTTCTTCCATGCCCTAGCAGCAAGATATCACTTACTGGAGCACACTGTTGAACTATGGGAGATAGATAGTAGGGGTTTCGGTAGGGATTTTTTCAGGTTTCCTTTTCATTGCAATCAGCTATCTATGAAAAGTCAACCCAGAAGGCAATTTATGAGATAGACACTAAAATGTGTAACAAAAGTCAAACTATTAGGCTGTCTAAGACAGTGTCAAAATTCTTTATTTTTTGTTATTAGATTGTTGGCTTAATCCTAGTATACTTAACTCAATTAATTTGGCAACAATTAACATGTTTAATGATATTTGCTTAAGTTTATATTTTCTATTATTAATTTTTTATTTGGTACAATGATTTATACAATTTTACAAAAATTGAAAATTATAAATGTTTCCGTATAATGTTGTGTTTATTCATTATAAGGGTGTTATGTATACTAGGGTTTTACCAGATAATTAATCATGTATACTTGTATTTTATATAAAGTTACTGTGAATGTATATTAGAGGCAAATTTTTGTTCAATTGGTTTTCAGTGATGATAAATTTAATTGTGATGAAAGTAATATAAAGTATACATTTAGAATAAAATCTTACAGAGACATTAAATATATAATATAAGACTGCTTGTTAACAATCTTACCAAATTACTGTCATTCAACAACTATTATAATTACGGCTGGAAAAAATAGGTATCTAACAGAGAAACTTATTAAAATTTTCCTCATTCATAAAAATATGCGAAAATTAATAAAAGCACTGCCAATATGGAATTTTTCAATTAGTACTTTTGTGAAATGTAATTAATATTTCGTCAGAGAATAAAGAGTAACTACTATCATGTAAAAACGCAGCAAAGCAATTAATAAAGAAAATATAAATTCAAAGGTCTATTTTATTGAAAAATACCTCCAGGTGTTATTCACATGATTTGTTTGTGTTTAAACACGTGAATTTTTAAAACTGAATTTTAAACCTGATATTGAAACTTATTTCTTTGTGATAAGCAAGCGTAATTTTCAGTGTAAAAAATTTATACATACTTTAACAGCTTCAACTCCAGTTAATCTATTCTGTTTATCTTGATCTTTTAAAATCAAGAACGGCCGACCGAATTCATCAAAATTAATGGTGCAAACCTGCGCCATGTTTGTTAAGTTTTAAGCAATATTCCTGATTTTGATTAGTAGACTTCAAAATATTTAACAATAAATAATTTATTTATGTAATAATATTAAAACCAATCTGATGTTTAAAGATTGATCAATATAGACACCATAAATTCACAAGAAAAATACACTAATCAAGCCGGCATAAGCTTTCGGAGGAGCTGGAAAAACAAAGAAAGTAAACATGACTCATGACATTTTAGTAGTATACACTTTATACCATGCTGTTTTATTATAATCGGGGAAACTACATTTAGTGGTCTTTGACTAGGTGGCGCTTCATAACAGAACTGAAAAGATGTAATTTAATTTAAGTAATATATTTTTATCATGCGACAAAAACAACTTTTTCTAAGAAAACTATTCAATGTTTGATAACAAAGCAATTACGAGTTTATTAGTTTTAAAAAAAATAAATTTTTACACCGAGACAAGTGCGACATCTGAACTAACATAACAGTATCAAGAATTACTTCATATTATACATTATAGATTAATGTAAACATACGTCTACATTGTGAAAAATTCCCACACACACCTTTATTTTACTGCAGTCGACTTTCTAGAGAAAATATTGTGCATGATAGATTTTAATAAATTCTTTTAAGTGACCTTTGTAGAATTTGTAGATAAAAATTTTGCTTCAAAGATGGTAAGTTCAATTCAATTTCAAGTAGTATGTGAATCTTCTAATAGTCGAATGGCTATATCTTGAAAAAACTGGAAGGGAAATAAATTTAGGTCATAATGTGACAGCCGCAATTCTAATTCACACGAATCAAATTTCTTTATTTACATTTGAATATATTTATGCAAAGCTGCGGTATCACGTATGAGAAAGTGCTTTTTGTTTCGCTTTTAATTTTAATGCATGTGTTATTGAAGTGAATAAATAAATGTATTAACTGTGCTAGTTTTACATTTAATCGAGATGTTAAATTTTAATTCTGTATATATACTAAATTTTGCAAGACAAATTATAAAGGAAGTGTAATTATAAAGGAAGTTTAAAAATTATAAATAATTTTGGTTTTCTAAAGAAATTTAGCAAAGACATTTTATGTATAAAATTCTTAATATTATGTAAGCCCATCCGATTTATGAGATGGATTTTTGTTGGATTACGACGTTTTATTTTATCAATATTTTCTGTACGAGAGTATTTACTATTAAGTAAATACTCTTGTAAAGAAAATATTATATATATGTTCAAATAAATACACATATTTAACTTTATTAGAGTTAAAAGGTAGCAGTTCTCATTGAAATGTTGGTGAGTTATAATTTAGTCTGAAAACACAGCCTATTAATTTTAAAAAGTTGATTATAATAATAATTTCTAAACTTTAAATAACTTTATTCGTCCATTATGAAATTGCACTGTTACATTTTAACATAATACTGAATGTTATATTTATTGACCCTCAAGAAATATTGATTGTGAAATTGTTGCTATGTGTTGCCTAGCTTGACTGAAATTTTGTTTCTGAATATAATATTGATATGTGTACTTTATCTGAAAAAATATTTTTGCATTTTATGAATATAGAATCCAATTCAAAATTTTCAATACTAATGATCACTTGGATATTATGTCAGTGATTTGTTACTTTATAAGATATTTTAAATAAAAATTACCTTTTATTACAAGATTTTAAATTGAAACACTACTTCATTTAAGGCTTTGAATTATGCTATTATCTGTATTTTTATGAAAAAATCTTATGCATATGTAAGTTTGATAGAATAGTATAATCTTGTGCAGGTTTGAAACAGTTGAAATTAAGTAATTTTGTATAAACTTTTTATTTAACATGATTCCAAATATGCTCTATTATCTACTTACCATATTTAGGCATCATTATAAAGTGCTAGAAAATGAATTTAAAACATTTTTTTATAAGAATATCTGTTTGAAAATAAATATAAAGTAATTGTGAGTAAACAATGCAGCTATTTATATTTGATCAATAACAAACATAAAATCATTTTTTTTTCGTGTTTTTAACTAATGAAGATAACTAATTTAAATACTTTAAAAAAATGTGCTACTGGGCAAAAATGAATAAACCAGCACACTTCTCTGTACCTAGGTCAGAGTTAGTCTGAACTAATTAGATACAATACTGGATAAATTTTCTTAATTTAGAAGCAGAGACTGAACAGAAAACTCCTCAATATTTCATCTAACAAACCTAGGGATATCCTTTTACTTGGTCTTTTCATCCACCACCTATTTAATGTGCCCAGCTCCTTTATTGAGCACAACAGATTTTTAGTTAAGTCTGGGCTCAAATTCACTACTTTCAAACAATAAGAATGATCCCTTTAATAAACAGGTCATCACGCCTTCAACAAGGCAGAAGTCAGAAATCCAGCAATAATGTTAAATCAAAAATCTAATTAATATTGATTTTCCTTTTACTATGTTTTTAATTAATCAATGTTTTTTATTTACTTAAAAAATTTCCACTGACTTGTTTATTTTATTATTTTTTTAGGGAAATGAAACATCACTTCCGATGGAAATGTGCTCGACTTGTAAGTAATAAAAGACAAACAAATCATTGTTTTATAGTTAATTCTGCACAGAAGTCTTAATAACATTTTTACTTTTTTAATAGTTGATCCTGATGAGATCAAAAGGTTGGGTAAAAGATTCCGTAAACTTGATTTAGACAATTCTGGATCTCTGAGTGTTGATGAATTTATGTCCTTGCCAGAACTGCAGCAGAATCCTTTGGTTCAACGTGTCATAGATATTTTTGACACTGATGGCAATGGTGAAGTGGATTTTAAGGGTATGAACTATTAAAAACAATTAAATTGCAAGAATCACTTACAAAATTCTTTCATGTAACTATTATTTATTTTATGGTTCAGTAAAAACTATTTTGAAGTTATTGTGTTAAGTGTCAGATTTGATACATTTTAAATTAAAATATTAAAATTTTCTCTTCTAGAATTTATTCAAGGTGTATCCCAGTTTAGTGTCAAAGGAGACAAAGAATCTAAACTTAGATGTATGTATTATATTCTGTTTAATATCTCTTCTATAATTGTTTCACTTGAGAGCATTTTGATTTAAAAATATGAAGTTGCTTTTCTTATTTTAATTTACTTTTACTCAATCTATCTCATCATTACATTTTGCTTTGTAATTTTCTGCTCATAAATATAAGTGGTGTTTTGTATTTTTTGAATAGGAAATGATAGTAAATTTATTTTTCAGTTGCCTTTCGAATATATGATATGGACAATGATGGATACATATCAAATAGTGAATTGTTTCAAGTTTTAAAAATGATGGTTGGTAGCAATTTGAAAGATGTCCAGTTACAACAAATAGTTGATAAAACTATCTTATTTGCTGATAAAGATGAAGATGGAAAGATTTCTTTTCCAGAATTCTGTGCTGTAAGTATCTAAAAGTCATCTGAAATATGCAGCAAGTAATTTGTTTTTAAAGGAATTATAATTTCTGGTTGTGTGTTTTTTAAATTTTTATGAAATCACTTATTTAAATTAGAGATGAATAAATTGATTCACTTCAGCTATTTGACTTAATTAAAATCAACACAATTAATCATAAATCAGTGTTATATTAAATTGTTAGCTGAAAAATATTGTCAAACTCAAAATTCCTTTAAACAAAAAAATATTCTACACCTTTTTTCTTTATTTCTAAGAAAATATTTATAATACAATCGAAATGCTTAATCACATTATCTTCTCTAAACTATTCAGACACAAAATTGAATCTAGAAAATTATAAAATGAATATACTTAATATTCTTCATTTTATTAATTAATGTTATATAAAGAATATATATAATATTAAATATATAGTTTGATTTGGAAAATAATATATAACAAATAAGAATATTTATGTTTGTACAGTAAAAATTTTAAAGGAAATTGAAATGCTTACATCAAGAAATGTTGACTGACCATAAATGAAGATATTAGAAAAGCTGTCATTCACATATTTCGAAAAAATTTATTGACTTTTTAAACTAATTACATGAATTTCTAATCCACTGCAAATGTAGTTCTTATTTTTGACTTGGTTAAAAAAAATTTTTTTTTTGTTTATTTATCTAACCTTATCTAGATTTGATCTAGGTAAATAATATTATATTTATAATTCTTTTTATGTTAGCTTGTGTGTTATGTAAACTAATTTGCTTATTTTTCTATTTAAGTTCATTATTTTTATTCCCATTTACTGTTACCTTGTTTACAGTTGCTTGAATTGTAAGAGATTTTCTTTAACTGAAAATATTAATTTAAATATAGAAATTAGTATATGGAAAATGAAATAGTGGTTGAGAGGCTTAATATTTGTTTTAGTAAAATTATTTGATGCTAATTTTTACTCATGCTGTAAAATTTCGTATTTTGATAAAATTGTGGCATTTGTAAATTTTTAATTGCCACATAATATTTAAAGCTTCTTAAAAATTTGGGATATGTTTAGTAATATAATTGATTGAAAATATATCTGTTTTAGTTATAATAGCAGTATTTGTTGAGAATAAGTACATCACAAATTTTATTTTTGACCTGGAATATTTTAAATTGTTTCCACATACTTTAAATTCAAGTAATCTCTCAAAAATTGTGAATTATTGGAGAAAATTTATAAATTTGTCTTTTTTTTTTTTTTTTAATTATAAAAAGTCCTGTGTAAAATGTAAATAGATTGTTAGAGATTATGTATTCAATAATTTTTATTGAATAAGTACAATATTTATTTATTGTATGAATACCTCATTAATAGTAAGGCTGGAATTTTTCCTTATTTGCTGGAAAAAAAAAAAAACATTTTTCACTTGTTAAATTGATTTTTCTAAAAGATACTGAATATCAGACTTCTACTGTTTTGAAAAGTAAATAGTGAAAATATTTTATAAGGTATACACATAAAAAAATATCCATTTTAAAAGTTTCATTTTTTTACCTTAGATAAAAAAGGGGGTAGGAAATAATTCAAGTTTTATTTTATGATTACATTGCTACAAACGCTTAATATTTTTCTGATTTTGATTTTATTAGATTTGATAGTCTATATTGATATTTTGAAAGCATCAAGCATTTAAATTTATGTCTATTTAATTTTGTTAATGTTGAAAAATTTATCTAAATATGAATGTTAATAACATGGTAAAGTTAATTAAAAATAAGATAAAGAGCTTTAACACTTTAAAAATGTAATAATAAGTTATCTGTAAAATCAAGGAGTCTTGACAATTTGACATTTGATTGACATATACACTGTTACTTGATGAAATATTGCACTGGAAAATTAAGGTTCAAATTCAATATGAATATAAAAAATATAAAATCTTTTTTAAGTTCTTTAAAACAAAGCCATTCAAGGTTTGTCTTTAATAGATTAGTTTTCTATCAGACAGAGAGAAAAATATTTTAATGAGCATTCTGTATATTAAACTAAATTTCTAAAAAGGATTGTATAAATGGAATTTTTATCTGAATTAAGATTTTTCTTTGTAACTATCTTGCTGTAGAAAATTTGAAGAATTCTGGAAAAGTGAAAATTTTTCTCTGAGAATTGATAACTTATTTTTCCCTTCAGTTTTTAATTAAATATCTACCATACAAAAAATTGTTAAAAAAAAATAATAAAATAAGTCTTATTTCTCAAAGAAAATAGTGTAATGCAAACTAATTTTTAAACCATTACAAAATGTATCTATTACACAAATCTGTTAATCTATGTAAGAAATTTTTTAATGATGAGTGAAAGTTAAAAATCTTTTCAAAAAAGTATACTTAGAAAGATATAAAACAAAATTATAACTAAATAATAACCATTAAAAAATTACAATAATATATAAAGTAACACTACATTAAGCAAATAAGTTGTTTTTTTAATCTAATATATGTAACATTTAAATTTAGTTTAATTTGACAAATTTATCTATCAATTTTCTTAATATGACTGACATCAATAATTTTTTAGAAATGTTTATTTTTCTGGTCTTATTTATTGCTAATTATATCTTTGTGATTGCCCATGTATCAATTAATAGTTCCTTTACAATAATTACACTGAGAACCGAAGTTAATATATTTTATAATTGATAAAACTTATAAATGAGAAAATTTAATGCTTAGATTTGGTAGATATCATTAAAATATTCAATTCTAAAGAATTTTCTAAAATACATCTTAAGTAATGAAGGAAAATAAAAAAAATGCACTTTCTGTATTAATTGTAATAAATTTGAGAATTGCTACATTCTTAACTTATTGTAGCAGGTCCTTATTCAGATTTTTTTTCTTTATTTTCAAATTTTTATAGAAGAAACTATATTAATTATGTCTTGCAATATGCAATTAATAATTATGCCTTACAACAATACTGCACAACTGAAGGAATTAAATTTGCAAATCATGATCTATGCATGACAAGGTGCAAGTAAAATAATGATGCAAATCTCAAACTTTGTGATGTTCAAAAGTATGTTAAATATGTAATTTCATCTTGAGAAAAGCATATAGTTGAAAAGAGTCAAATGTTTTAAAAATATGTTTAAATTTGTTAACCAATTCACACCTTGGAAACTTAAGATTTCAAAAATAAAATTCAGCAAGCTAATATTTTATATGATGAATGAAGATATGGTTTTTTGTTTACTAATTATTAAAACTTAAATTGTCTTATAATAATTTTTAGTATAAAATAACACTCTAAACTTCTAACTGAATGATTCTATGAGAATTTGATATTTTGAAACATTTGTTTAAATGACGCATTCCAAATTTATTTAATGAAAATAAAATGTTCTTACATATTTCTTTTAATAAATTGGTTTTGAATATTTTTGAGTACAACCAATTACTTTTAATAAATATGAAAAAAATTTCTTATGGATGTTCTTTGATTGAATGATTTGGTATTATATTAAATATGATAACATTTATCATTATTGACATTTATAAATATTTGTTTAATCTCGTAAGATTAAATGTATACAATTAAACTGTCTTATGCCTTAATTAAATAGATAACTTTTTGTGTGAATAACTTAACAAATGTAAAAGTTGTCCTATTTTTTAATTTGATTTTACTTTACCTAAAAAAAAAAAAAAAAATCTAATTAATAAACAGGAACTTTTTTTCTATAAAATTTCAAAGGTTAAGAAAATGATAAATTTATCGTATAAGAATATGCTTAAATTCATTTGAGCACATGTATAAATTTTATTAACAAGATTAAAATCTCAATGTTATATCTTATGCTAATCTTTAAAAATTTTAGGGCAAAAACATAAGTTTTGGTCATTTTTTTTATTATAGACCAATTTTTATATAATTCATAAAAGTGTATTTTATTTAATATTCAATTAAACAATAAAATGTAAAAATATTTTTCAGATGGTTGGAAATACTGACATACACAAGAAAATGGTTGTCGATGTTTAAAGACAATTGTTATCTTCATCAAAACCATTCTACATCTTTCTCATTTGTAGATAGTGTACAAATAGTTGGTTTAATCAATGCCTGTTTTGAATGTGTGCACTGCAGAACATATATATAGCTATTAGTTTTGTATGAATACAGCTTATTAACTTAAGGAATTAATAACATTTACCTGTGGTATGCACTATTATAAAAAAAATAATTGTTTACAGTATTCATTCATTTTAAAATATGCATGATTACATATTTAATATTCTATTGTAGTAATAGTTCTTAGAGCAAAATATATATTAAAAAAAAACATAAATGTTTTAAAACCTAGCATTTCATTTTTATTAATGAAAAATACATTCTTAGAGTTATGTAATTATTTTTGTTTTTATGATAAAACATGCATGAAAATGGATGCAACTTGTATATATCATTTTTTGCTCTTCGAAAGTTTATAATGGTAACAGTGTTAAATTATTGGATGTTATTTTTGTTGCACAATTTGTAAGAGAAATTAATATATACATTTTTATAATAACCTAAAATATCTCCTGCGGGTATATAGAATTTGGTAAAACTATATTTTAGGGTGCCCCCTTGGCAAGCATGCCGATTTTTGTTCGGTTATCGATTTATTGGTGATTTTTGTTGGCACAGAACAATTAATTGCTCTTTTTCAATCAGAATATGATTGGGTTTTGCCCACCTTGGCGAGAATCAAAGGGGCACCCTAATGTATAGTCTAACCTAGAATTTTAATGAATTCAATTTGTTATGAAGACTAGTCATGTAACACATACAGTAAAGATTTTCAAGGTGATATTAAAAGATTTGGTATAGAAAATTAATATAGTTGTATTATCTCTTCTCTAATCTAAAGAATCTCATTATCTAATTGTGTTGATATATTAATGAACAATATTTAAAAGTTTCAGAAAATAAGCTTTTTGTGTCTAATAAACAATATTATCAAATGTACTAAAACTTACATGGTGTTATTTAGTTTAAAAGTTATGTAACTGAGCACAAAGTTGAATTTATTCAGTGATTTCAAAATTTCATTACAGTAAAATAAAGCAGTTCTGGATATTCTTGTTATTGTTGCTGATATTTTTATAATGAAATGGGTAATAGATTAAAGTAAGTCATGGATGGTTTGTGTGTGATCATCTTTGTACATTTATTTTCACTCATAAAAATTGCTTTCCTTGGAAATGGCTTTGAATTAGCAAAACAGTTATCAAGTTAGTTTTATTAAGCTTATTTTACTTTTAATAAAATTTAAATATTTTACTTTTCATTTTTAACAAAGTTTGTATGTGACTTACTCATCCTGTGTGTACATGCTTGACTGTGTGATATTATTTAATTTGACTTAATTCTATGCTGATAATTTTGTTAAATAAAGGTTTTAGTTATTTGCACAGATATATATTTGATGTTTTTACCATGATAATTGCAATATATATACCAGGAAAGTTTTAGACTTAGTTATTGTATGTGTGTCTCTAATGTTTGTTTGTTCAGTCTGCCTGTAGAAAATATATATTGCACAGGTGAAAAAATACTTTGCTAGATTGAGTATATAAATAGTACAGTTTGTTCACTTTAGATTTGTCTTGCAATAGCTAAAACTAAGGTTGTGGCATATCTCTAAATATCATTAATATAGATATCTAAATTTACTAGATTATGCTTATATTCCAATAAAAAAAATTAACCTGGTGCAACATTTGTTCATTCAGCATTTACAAATAATTTATGTGAGAAATATATTGGGGATGAGCCACATCCTTAAACATTTCTTTGAAGTTTCTTACTTGCTACTGCTAGCTAACATCTTGAGTGCCATTAAGTAGAAAATTGTAAATAAATTTGGAAATCTGGATGTATATGGAATTTTTCAGCAAGACATTGTTAATTTGATCTCAAACTGTACAGAATAAGAAAATAGTTTCTACAGAATTTTCTATCACATTGGAGCAATTTGTTATGTTAAGGAATTGTTTTGTTATTTTAAATTTTTATTATAATTTAGTACATTTTGATTAAATTTGTTGGTTTGTTTAATAAATATTTACTTCCCTTTTGAAAACATTTTATTTGTTAAAATATGAACACACATTATCTTAAAGGAGTAATACTAATGTCAAAAGGAAATATTTATAAAAAAAAAAAAAAAAATATTCAATAGTTTTTTGTATTATTGAAAAGAATCTCTATTTTATAACTAAAATGTTTCAAATATAATTTATTCCTTTTATGTTAATCACATGAAAAAATATATTAAAAAAATGTCAACATTTCAAATATGTACATATTAATATACATTGTAAAAATGGCACTAATTAAAAGTTCATTACATCCACACTAACAACTTATCAATTTTCTTTGGTATAATGAAAATTTAGAGCTGATTAAACTGAAATGAAAGTATTTTTATGGTGCATCCAGATAGCAATGATGACCCATAGTGTTACCCCCCATAAATCAATAAACAGCTCATTCATGTGTGTAGGTGACACTTGCCAACTGAATGGAAACATATGATGCAAGACACTGTGTCCGAGATACAACACAATAGAATTCATGCCTAAAGAAAAGAATTTAAATGTTAATGGCATTCCTTTCATTTAAAATATGACATAGAAGAATGATTTCAGCTTTGGAATACAAAATCATTTTAAACCATTTAGAAATACTAAAAAAAAATGTAACATTTTTGTCTGAAATAAATTAAACATTATAATGAAATACAGAGTACATAAAATTAATTCATTTTAAATAGTTTTTTAAGAAAAATATATTAACATCATGAATATTTGCATTCTGTTGAGACTTGGATTTAAAATTGCCAAATTCAATTAAATACATAAAATGCAATTTTTGTAAAGCTAATGTTAGAACCTTTGATTTTATTTATTTTTAATAATGCTATCACACTCGACTCAATGACTTTCTGATCTAGCAAGGGATAATAAAAATCATTAGAAATTCTTTTACTTAATTATACATCTATTAAGTTACGAACCTGAATGATAGTCTTTATGGAAATTTACTAACAAAACTAAACGTGATTCCTTTGTGATCTACAAGATCATGTGGAAAAACATTTATACTTTGTATCACAAGAAAAAGCTCATAAAAATGTTTTAGTAAACTATAAACACATTGATAAAGTTCCTTTATACTTCTTCAGAACCAATCCATGATATAAGACAATTCTTCTAGAAGGTAATTCTTTAGTTTTTCTTAAGTCAGTACTCATAAATCTAATGATTTTATATCCCTTTAAAATTACCTCCTTAGTTAAAAAATATTTTAAATTCAGTTTTTTACTTAATGTAAAATGTAATTTAATTTATTCCTTTTGATAGTTTATATTCATAACACAATTTTATGTTTTAAATACATTTGATGTTATTAAAAGCATGCTGTTTTTTATTTGTATTCATTTTAATAAAAACATTCAGTCATACAATTTTTAGCCATTTATGCTAGAAAGACGTGCCATGCACATCGTAATGCTTTTGTCAAGGAATCGCCAACAATGGTATGTACGTTAACATTATATACATACATAATGCATCAATGAATTTTTGCCAACACAAATGTTTATTGACCAAATACTTTATAGCATGCAAACAGAAACTAAGCTTGGATGTATCAATCATCCCAATATCCAATTGGAAATCACTGTTTATATAAAAGAAAAAGAATTGATAACAAGCGGAGAATTTTACTTGTTTCTCAAACAATTCTTTCATTAGCAGGATAAACCGCTGTTTAATCACAAGATCATAAACTCACACTTTTCTTTTAATACATTCTATTGCTTTCAATTTGTAAGGAAATATATTATTTAAGAATGTCTGTTTGATTAAAAATTTATTCATTTAAAAATATTTCAAGTTCTACCTATTGTTTGGTTGTATGTAGATTATTTAAATGTTTTTCATATTTAATTATCTGACAATTTTTAATTGTTCTTCATACTTATATGAAAGTGAAAAAAACAATCTGTATTTCAAAAATACAGATTTATTTAAGACATATTTCATATTACTTAATATCAACAATTGAAGATATGGAAGTTCTGTAAGCTATTTAAACTTATCGACAAATTATGTATGAACATGCAACACAATTAAGCATACTTAAATGCATTTAATAAGACTCTTTTTAATATAATTTTTTTTAAACTTGTAAATGTAAAATAAATTGACACTTGTTTGTGATTTATGTATAATTTAATAATATACAATATCTACTTCATAGCTCAATATTTAAAAAAATGAAATATACCTGCATGGTAAAATGGAGCTCCAGACCACCACTTCTGTACATCACAAACCAAATAACATATTGTGAGTAAAATAAAAGCTAAACTACCAGTGGCTAATATAAAGGACACTGACCTGAAAGTTATAAAAATGAAAACTAAGTCATATTTTCTTTTTAAAGTTAGTAGAAATAATTAGCAGTTGTGAAGTTTCTAAAAGTAAAATATTACTGAGAGAGAATGCGAATAAAAAAGTAAATTCTGAAAGAAGATAGAAATTTCAAGAAATTTGTGAAATAGAATCAAAACCCTAAATCTTTTTTAAAAATTTTATCCTTAAACACTTCTAAAAAGTTATTTCCTAAATATAAAATGTACTTTTAAAAGAAATATATTTTTCCGAATTTCTAGTAATCATAAAAAATATTCATTCATTTCTACCTTAATTTTATATATTTTTTAAATTAATACTGTTTCCTTAACTTAAAATAGAACAGTATTTACCTTTTTATTCAAAATTCTTTATTAATTTTTCAACAAAAGCTATGAAAATATCGCTAAAATATAAGTTTCATATTAGCCAACTTTTTGTATACAGGTATAAAAAATATAAATTAAATTTTTCTGTTTAAAGGAAGATGTAAAAAGATTGAAACAATTATTACTTAAATTTAATTTTTAAAAAAACCATAAATGTGTTATCTCAAACATATGAAATCACTCAATCTTTTTGTCGGGAAGAGATATATAAAAGTCCGATAATTTGAAAACATTAATAAACTACATAATTAAATATCATATACTATAATCAACAATTTTTGATAACATTTGTTACTTGGTTTAAATATTCCATTTTAAAAAGTGCTATAATTTTTGAGAAGACTATTAAGTTTATGAAACAATCCTGATAAGTTTATTCATTGAACAATTATGAGTTACACAATTAGAATCACATAACTATTATTATATTTTCCCTATTAACTATATATATATATAACTATTTAAAAAGCACACATTACCATAAATTTTTATTCACAGGAATCCAGCCATCATTTTTTGAACATGTGCACAATAAAGCAGCAAGGGCGCCCTTAATGATAATGAAAAAAATCTCTTATTTACAAAAAGCAAATTCTTTTTAAACAATATTTAACAATACACATAAAATATACAACCTGTTTTACTTAATCAGTTTAATTCCAAGTCAACTATTTCAATTTACAAAGAAGCTATTGAAAGGTATGAAATTAATAAACAATTTTTATGAAAATATGTTTGAGAGCACAAAGCTAATTTCTCTTAATATTTTCCATTTGGTTCACAGCAAAAAAATGCACTCTGTTGCTTCCTTTGGCTTTAAAATTTTATTGAAAAAACTTTTTTTTTTTCCAAAATTTATTCATAACAATTTCATTATAGCTTATTCCACCTGAAACTGTATTCAAACTAAAAGCATTCCTAAATACATTCAAATATTGAAAGTATATTTCAATATCTCAAAGAGATTCAAATGTTTCAGAAATTCAACAAAACACATACCTTACCATAAATATTAAGTTTCATTATATTAATTTTTTGGCATCAAGTATATTAAACTTAATGCAAATCAGAACTGGAAAAGTCATTCTATTAAATTATAGATTTGTCTCCTAAAAATATTCCTTTATATAAACTGTTTAAAACATCATTGATCAATAATTTTATTCATATATTTATTAAAAAAATTAGTAATACAGATATTAAATTAAAATCTTTTATAATATAAGTTAATAATAGTGCATAAATTGCAGACAAAGAACTTCTACCTCAAAAACTATTAGTTTGCAATTACTACATAACAATTTTATTTTAAACAGAACAAGTAGGCTTCATGATATTTATTTTGATTTGCAATAAAATGACAAATTAGTTTTTTATTTGTAGTATCAAAATCTTTTATGCTATAAACCATCAAATTTCTGCCTCATCCAGATTTATATTAAAGATATGACTAAATAACTTGGACACAAAAATTCTTTTTCAGAAAAAATTTTGAAAAAGAAAATACTTTCTAAACAGACAAAAAAGTAGCAAAATCATTGTAAAAAATAACCTTAATGTTAAAGATAATAGGCTAAAGATTTAATTATTTCAAGTTGTTAAATATTTTCAGATCAAGCAAAAATATGGAAACAAACAAAAAAAGATGTTATGATATAAATTAACATGTAATATATTTTATTCTTTCAACTAATATCAATCAATAACGCATAATTTCTTCACTATCAAATAATTCATCAAACATGAGAAATATATACCATTAAAATACCCCAAGACATCCAATGAGCGACTCGAGATTTTGTATCTTTGTAGCACAGAAGTATTTTTCCAGCCTTCAATTATAAAATAATAGAATAAAATTACGTAATAAAAATTATTATAGTAAATAAATTATTGTATAAAGTGAAAATAAAACAATAAGTTACCTGCAGTCCTAAATAAACTAGAAAAAT
Organism: Latrodectus geometricus; assembly: GCA_026290005.1. Lineage (NCBI taxonomy): Eukaryota > Metazoa > Arthropoda > Arachnida > Araneae > Theridiidae > Latrodectus > Latrodectus geometricus. Next base: position 370,190 of record JAPDSC010003547.1, on the reverse strand, counting down.
CGATGTGAGATATCCAAGTATTCCTTCAGGATCATAAGGTAAAGTACTCTTATATATGGCCTTAAAAAGAATTTACCGTTAATATTGTATAGCTTAATAATCAGTACATTTAATGAACATGTAGAAACATATTCATTAAATATACTGATTGTTAAGTTGAATAATTTCCAAAAAATCATTAAATTATAATCAATTTAATAACTAACATTGTAGTTAATTTTGGGCAGATTTATAAAAATATAATAGGGTAAAATATAGCTCTTAATAGTCATTTATAAATAATTTAAAAAATGTTTTAAGTATTTGATATTTTTATATGAAATGCATTTATCCACTTTTTTATTTTATTAATAATTTAAAAATTAGCTATAACAAAAACCTATATGTTTGAGGAATATATCAAACCAATAACCCTTTGAATTTAGGAGGACAATTAATTATCAGTTTGATAATATATTAAAGAAATTGATACTACATAATATATACAAAATAGAAATAAATGATATATACGTTAGGTACATTGTTGTAGAAATATAATATAAATAAATTTATTATCACATAATAGTAAGTATTTTCCTTCCTTTCTTGTTTTAATCATAAATTGAATGGAATCATTTTTAAAAACACTTGTTTTTTTCCCCATTATTTTGAAAAAGGTGCTAGATTTAAGTATAAAATTATTCCCTTATAACTTAAATGATAGATTAATGAAATAAAAATTTGTTTGAATTTATATGGAGTGTAAAAGAAGTTATGAATTTAATTTTAATGTACTTTGTAATGTAAATATCAATAAGAATAATTTGTATTCAGTGTATAAATTTCTTTTGCAAATATTTTATAATATGAAATGTTATTACATTAATATCATTTAACAAAATAATTTATGTTTTAAATGAAGTAACACTAAGTTGATTTGCTAGTAAAAAATATTCATTATAAGCTTAAAGTATAATATTCAAGATATGGAAATATCTTTTCAGAACAAAGTTATATACAATTAATTTTTTTCAAAATAATTAAATCAAGATAAATATACATTTCTTAACATACAAATATTTAATACTAAAGATTCTAAATAATTTTAAATTAAAATTAAAACCTATAAATGATTTACAGACTGAAATAATTCTGATAGAAAAATACACTGTGGAGTTACGCTCTTTTAGATTTAAGACAAATTTTTAAATAAATAATTTGGAAAAGGCTAATATTAAATATATAATAATGTACTTTAGGACTTGGGTGTTGATACAGATGAGAAGAGCCTAAAAGTATTCGATCAATGTATCCAGCTGCACCACCTGTACAATCTTTATATGCTCCTTGGTCATGTAGACCACCAGGACCAAAATAGCCCCTATGATTAAAAAAATTATAAACATCCAGGATAATGTTTATTTTCTATATAAAGACATATTTGAATTTACTTCTAATGGTAATAAAACTACACACTAAATTATGCTTTTATAGCACGTTTAACACTACCTACTAACAAGGGAGACTCATTTTTAAAGAGTCAAATTGAAGCAAACCATGTCTGACACTGATTCTTAAAATATGTAACAAGTGGCATAGTAACCCAAGTTGGTAACATAAAATAGAATCATAAATGTTTTCTATATATAGAATCATAAATCTTTTCCCTTTGTTCAAAAATTTATTTAATGGCTTTTCATAGCACTGAAAATGGAAAAATATCTTAGAAATGAAACATTTCAGAGGTGCAGATATGGGGAATTATTTCTGAAAGCAAACATTCTCAATGTCTTGAACTGTTACATTTAATATTTATAAACTATTAAAGGCAGTATAACTAGTCTTCTATTATCATAAATAATTTAATACATATTTATAAGAGGAATACTAAAAAATTTATTTTGCTGATCAAATAAATATTTTTTAAAACTGCAATTAATTATCAAATGCATTGAACAAAAAGTTAAATAATTTCAACATATTTAAATTTTAATAAAAAAAATACATCTTTAACTTATACATATATGTTGTATGTATTGAGAAACTAATATAAAAGAGGGCAGATACACAAATGACTTCAATAAAATGTGTCACGAATTTCGATTGACAGCAAAAATGCATTTTAATTATTAAAATATTTTTAGTGAAATATGGTTTGTATGTAAATAAACAATTAAATGTCTCCTCATAGTCTCTTTATACAAATTTTAACCTTCGAATTAATAATATAAAGCTTGAAAGGGAAAAAAATATTCAGCATTTGAATGAAAATAACAAATATTTTGCAAAATTATGTTCAATTTTAATTAATATCATTAATTATATCCGTAAATATTTTAAAAAATAAACATAGTGGAAAAAGGTATAGGCAAATTTCTTAAAATGGTGTTTGAAACAGTCTTAAATATCTTGAAACACGCCTTAAAATACTTAAAAAAATATACAGAAGAATGAAAAATTAATTAAACTAGAACAAAACTAAAACAATGAAATATATAAATTTTTTAAAAAAAACATATTCTTGAAAATTTATGTCTGTATTGAATCTATATTAGTTACTATATGACTATTAACATGAGTATTATTATTTTAGTTGTGTTCAAGCTTGATTTATTTTTTGAGTTGAGTCTTCTGATTTGTTTTTTGAGTTTTCTTGAGGTCTTTTCAAGATAATACATTTGTTACTCATTTAAAATCATACCTTGGACAGTCAGGAGCATGAACAAAAAAGCTAAGTAATAAATGCAAAGTCAAAACTGTCAACATTACTAGCCATTCTCCACCATAAGGTATTATGTCTGCAAAATGTGAATCAGAGTTTGTCTAAAGAATAAATATATTTAATTGTAAAAACCATTTCAACATTTTATTACAAAATGTGACTTGCAAAATAAATATAAAAATAAAGAAGTGTTGCAAATTACCCTATCATCTGTAGATGCATAAAACAGATGAACTGTAGCAACAGCAAAATAAGATATGCCAAATCTTTGTAAAACACCAGGTATTCGAAGGTTATTCAGGTTAACAACTAAAATGGTAACAACATTAAGCAATTTAAGACACAATGAAACAAGAAAAAAATTTGTTAGTTATTAAGAAATTATTAAAAGTCACATTTCAGTTTATATATAATGTTGGAAAATTTTATTAATTAAAATGTCATTACATGCAACAATTCAATTTAAAAATACCTTATTCAAAAATAAATCTTAGTTCCACATTTAATCTTGTATTGAGCTACTATTTATAGAAAAACTTGATCAAATACATTTGCCAGATAGTGAATGTACACTTAATATTTTTAATTGTGAAACAAAAAAAAAAGGAATTTAAATAATAAGTTAAACATATTTTTTTTAAAATACAGAAATTATATCAAACATGCAAATTCTGAAATGCAGAATAAGTTCAATGAATAAATTTGCCATGAAGAGTTTTTATATTGCTATAAAAATATCTGTCACATTTTTTTTTAATTTCCCTCATTTTATTTTTTTTTTATAAGTGAAAGAAAGAATTTATATAATTCCTTTTTATTGAAATTTTTTTCAAAGAACATTGAACTAGAATATATTTAGTGTCTACTAAACATAAAATTTCATAAGCAAATAAATAAGAAAATTTGATATTCACAATATAATAAAGCTTGGACAGAATTGCAAAGATTAAATTTTTCTATACATTAATAAGGTTTTACAGAAATTAAATTTCTTTAACTATAAAAAGAGAAAAAGATCCACACCTGAATAGTAACTGAAAATACAAAATTCAATCATTTCTTATTTATATATTTATTATTTTATTATACCATGATGGCCATTAAAATTGCAACAGTAGGAAGAAACAATTTTACAGACATCAAAATCACATGAAAGGAAGAAGGTGGAATATGCAAATGATAAGCATTACAGTACATTTGGATGACAAAAGATTGACAAATGATACCCAAAACAATGCATAAAAGTAAAGTTGTAACATGGATTTTTAACTTTGTAAGATCAGAGTACAACATTATGCCTCAAATAATATGAAGAAATGCTTACAAGCAAACATTGGAAGATATTTTCTGGTAAGAATTTGATAAGAGGCTGCATCATTGCCTACAAAGAGGAAAAAGTGTGCTTATTATTGCTAGCAGTGGATGAAATTCAACCAATGACATGCGAAAATGGAATCAATAATTTGCCAAGGAACAGTATGCATGATCTCAATACTTCCTCATAAAAAATATACAACAAGACAGACATACTGTGGTGTCCACCTTGCAAAATTGTACTTGAAGTAGCATGGCCATCATTATTTCAATTTTCCTTAACAATGTAGCATAGGGATTCACACTAGTACATCCAATAAAATTACATACATGGCACAATGCCCCCAATGGTGAAGACAATGTCTTAGTTTTGTATGCAGCATTCTTATGACCATATAATCTGAAAACTCAAGAGAAAACGTTTATTGCCTGGTTTCATTTGATATTGTTATAAGAAAGCTGCACTTGGTTTAATACTATGGGTAGCCTGTGGGTATATGGTACACAAATCTTTTAAGTTAATGGTAACTCTTATGACAATCAGTACATTTCAACACATTAAGGATAGCAGTTGTGCACAAAATTTAAGGCATCTAAAACGCCATATTTTAAAAAGATGACACCAAAGCACATGTCTGATAGTTATAACCTTCTTCAATACAGAGGATTATTGGCTCTCACCTTGACTTGCATGTCATCAGACTTCTCACCAATTGGCTCTCACCTATTGGTCATGTTTTTATTAGGTGAGAGAACAATAGGTTGTAGAGAGACTGACCTACCACAAATATTTCAGCTATAGTATTGATAAAGTGTAGCAAAAATTTGAAACAGCATGGAATGAGAAGCTTATTCCCATCATCCAAGCCCAGTTTGACTCAAAGCCTTCTCAAGAGGGCCATTTTAAGTGTAAAAAGTACAGCAACAATTTTCATTAATATAAATTCATTTAAATTCCCAGACTGGTTGTCAATTTAATCATTTTGCCTTATGATATACTCTTTATGTACAATAAGTACCCTTCTCATGGTAATGCAATTTTTATAGCCACCAGTGTATGTTTGATATAAAATGTAAGAAGAATTATTACAACAATAATTACCTGTACAAGTGGTATTGAGCATTATACCCAGAAAAAATAAAATAATCGACCGTTTAACAATTTTAAAAAATATTTTTTTCCTTGATACAACTTTTCGTAGCTGTGACCGTAGTGATAAAGCCATAGACATACCCATCATCCATATAAACCTAAAAGATAAACACTCGAACTTTTAAATTATACTTTATAAATATATTAGCAAAATGAAGTATACACTTCATATAATTATTTTAAAATGTATATTGTTTTTCGATTACATATAGATTGAAGTCAAAAAAATGAATTTTCAAATAGAAGTTATCGATTTTTAAATTACATTTCAGCAATAGGTTTAATTTCAGATAATGAGCTATCCAATAAAAATTTTTTGTTTCTGATAACTTAGTGATGTGTACATATTGGGGGTACAATAAATGCAATACTTAAATGATTTTATTTTTATAAAGGCTAATAAAACATAAATCTCAGAAAAATTAAAATTATTATAAAGATTTAGTGTTAAAAAATTTAAAATACATTAAAATACTCAGATTATACACTGATATTTTATGAATAAATTTTGAGAATATTCATGAAAGAATTTTCTTTTTAAGAAAAAACAATTAAAAGTACTAATTTTTTAAACAAATCAAATTTTCTCATTAAATTTTTTGGGTTAACATCTTGAAATCTTAAATTTGAAATATTTCTCTTAATTGTTAAAATCATTAAAATCATTTCAAAAATATTTGTTCTACAATGTATTTAAAATTTAAATGAACAATAAAATAAATTTAAACATTATTATTTAACAGACAAATTTGAATACACAATTACAAATAATAAAATTAAATTCAAATTTCAAGCATGAGAATAACTTTAAAAAATGCAAGTTAAAAATACTGCAGACAGACAAAGCAACAGATTAAAAAAATAACTACGTATTAACTTTATATACACAATTTTTATTGTTCTGAAATAAATAAAATATTGAAAACTTAGACATGCTATTGTTTCACAGGTTAGATTTTTTAATTTAAAAAAACTTAACAGGTGGAGTAAGAAATTGTACAAACATGTGTAAGGTCCAAAAGAAAGTTACATACAGAGTTTAATTAATTCCAAAGAACTTTTTGTTTTTGTAAAAAAAATGAACCAAAATTCAATCAAATAATTTTTTAAATCAAAATATTATATCTCTGTGATTAGAAACTTGTTGAAATGTTTAAGAAGTGGTCTAGTGCTTTTAACACAAGCCAAATCTATTATCAAGCATGTTAATATTAATTTATAAGTTTGAATGAATATGATTAGTGACTGATGACACAATGGGTAATGATCAACAGAAAGCAGCAGAGATACCAGAAAACATTGGCAGAACAGTAATGGAAGAAGAACTATTAACTCTAAACTTGGCTCAACAATTTTGACACTGCATAGTAGACAAGCTAATGGTTTAAAACTGTTGTAGCTATGGCACAGAGAAAAGCCCACTAACATCTTGAAATTTTCCCTCAAAAGAAACACTTCATGGCCCAAACGTTATTAAAAATGACTGAATTATGTCAACATGTGCAAGTGAACAACATAGGTTTCAACTGTAGTGATATCATTTTTCAAAAAAAATAAATAAATAAAATAAAATAAATAAATAAAATAAAAAAAAATAACATCTAGTTAGATTATTATATGAATTTCCAAATTTATCGCACTTGAAGTGATATAACAGATATTTTTTCTAAAACAAAAACTTTTTTACTCTTAAAAACAGACAGTCTGCTGACACTATTTTGTGTTTGTATATTTTTGTCCTGCCAGTAAAGTCAGAATGTTATCTCACTTTCTCGACAATGAAGTTCTTTACAAAAATATCCAGAACTACAAAACAGTCAACTACAAAAATATCCAGAACTTTAAAAATATCCAGTTTTTTAGCTGACTACTGGTACTTCTCAACATTCAACAGGAAAAATCCTTGACTTATTCAAGTCATTAGAATGCAATTGTGTGATCAGAAGAAGGTTCCTAAAATTGATTTGATGAAGAAATTTTTTATCTTCATGTTTTCCTGTCTTATTATCACTAGACTCCTTTTTATTAGTTAATCAAATTTAATCAAAAATTAAATTCACAGAGATTAATATTAGTAAATTACTAGTAACCTAACAATTACTAATAAAAATTAAAACAAAATTTTGAATTGCTAGAAATTATAAACATATTGGATCTTAGACTTAATATTGACTATTTAATGACTTGAATAAATGACTATTTAGGTTAAAAACTAGATTTATAGGAACATTTTACAAAATTTTATCAAAATGAATAAAAGCGAAATATCAAGGGAACTAAAATTAAGAAGTATATACATCCATCATGAAATTCATCTCCATGAGAAAAAGAACAAACTTAATGCAAAAAGCATTAAAAAAATTTGCCATTTTATGCTGTGGAATAAATTTTAAAAATATTGTTACATTACACAAAATTCTTTTACATTGAAAAAAAATTTAATTATTAAAAAGTAATTAAACAATTGATTGAATTATTATAAGAATTATTTTAAAACAATGGTATAGAGTATTTTAGCTTATGCACCATAGACTAATTTTGAGATGTTAGTACTATTGCTAAAGCTGATAATTTAACAAGAGTTAAAATTAAATAAATTAATTATAAATTACAAATTAATTTTTAAATTTTTGAAATTTTCATTTATTGTAACATGTTTTTTCCCAATTTTATTATTTTTTTTATCTAAGCAATATTTCAGTCTATTGGTACATAACAAAAAATTATGGTTTTATTGAATATCCATTTGGATAGAAATTTATAACTTCTAAAAAAATGCACAAAGATTCCTGGATAATTCTCATGCTTGATTTTACATAAAATATTTTATATTACACATATGAATAATTTAAAATCATGGGAGTAAAATATTGGTAACAAAAATTAAAACAAATAAAGAAAAAAAATTGAGTTTAGGAAAAGGGGAAAAATTTAAAAGATTTATTTAAGATTGAAGAAAGAATATTACTAAGATATGTTTAATACACACCAAGGGAAAACAAGGTCAGCAACTGTTAGGCCATTCCAAGTAGAATGGTCTAAAAACTGATATTTGCCAGCTCCAAAATTCACAAAAATCATCACAACTATAGCTATTCTAAATATAAATAAAAATTTAACAGAAATGCATGCATTTTTTTAAGTTTGTATTAAATGAAATAATCAAATATTCATTAAAAGGAAAAAAATAAAAGATAAAAATAAAATTTCAAAAATAAATTGTTAGATAAAAACATTTCAAAAAATGAAAAAAGATAATTGTTTTTAAATTTAAGCAATAAGAAATGAAATAGATCTGGCAGCAACTGTTAGTTTAAAAACACAATGATAAGAAATAACCCCCATGATTTAATTCTTCAGTAAAACACAACAAACTATAAAACTAACCATGGAAACACTAAATCAGCAACCATTAAACCATTCCATCGAGCATGATGGAAAAAAGAATATTTTCCTGCACCATAGTTCACAAAGATCATAATAGCAATGGCTATGCTAGAAAAATAAGCAGATGCTAAAGCATGTTACTAATCTAATAAAACAATTAAAAATGAGATATAATTTCACTGAAATGAAAAGCAATTGATAAAGATAGTCAAAATACATATACATACACTACCCTACAGTAATGAACAGGGCAACAAAATAATATAGTATAAAGGAAAGAGTACATTATATAAAAAAAAGGTGGTTCCACATAAGCTGCAACTATACTAGTAACCCTTCTGGGTATAGTTTTGATGTCTTTTGATGTAAATGTGTGTACATTCTCTTTGCAAGTGTGTTATTTGCTCAACTGTATATTTTGGACATGGTTTTCTGTTCCATAAATCTGGACACATTGATTCTATTTGGTTAGTTTATGAGATAACTAATGTACAAAGTTCACACCTTTACTTCCCTAGCCTCTGACTTCTTCATATTACCAACAATTAATAAAGGTTATTAATTAATAATACATTTCAGAATAATGTGGCACTAAATTATATTGCTTTCGAATTTAATAAGTTTCTTTCATATGGGTAAATTGCAACAATTCCATGTAAAATTATCAGTGTTTGAACTTTGCATCATTGAGATCATATACAAACACTATACTTGCATAGCATCTGGTATGCAATCATCTGATGAGCAATTCTGTTGACATTTGGTTCATTATTGTAGGATACTGTATAACTGTTTATATACCAAAATTAAAAAATATTATTAAATCATGGCAAAATAATGATATAGATATTAAATAAAAATATAAAAGTAATTTTCAATGCCATAAATTAATTATATTTGATACATAAAATTAATAATCAATGTATTTGTCATTTCATTTCTTGTAATTAAGTAGCTTTTATTTATAAGTTATTTTTCCTTTTACCTCTTTTTCAAGAAATTTATGCATCTTTAATTCTATTTAAAAATGTAAACCTAAACATGTTTTATTGTGAACCATGACTATATAATGAAAGAATAAATTTTCTAAAATAATATTTATTGAAAATCTTTGCATTTAGTATTTATTATGTGTAATACGTAGGAGTTTATTTACAGTGTCTATGTGAATAGAAATAGTAGTATTGACCATAACAAAAAGCATTTTTTAAGGGAATATTCATATTTATCAATCAGCACAACGAATTATTTTAAAATTTTATTTTGATAGTCTGAATTGAAATGTTTCATTAACAGTCCTTAGCTTTAATATCTTACACAATATGAAACCAAGCTAAATTTTACTTATTTGATTAATAATTTTATTTATTGAAATTATGAAAAATAATTTGAATTATAAATACCAAAAATTAATTACATAAATATTAAGTTTATAGCTTCATTTGAATAATATACAAATAACAAAACATAACTCAATAATACAAGCCATGAGCTAGTGATAAGATGTGAACAGAAAGGAGACAATTCCAAATTTCAAAATTCGTGAGTTTAACAAATTTATAATTTTTGGGTTTTAATTCCCTTAAGAATAAGGTGAAACATATTTTAAATGAATATAAAGCAACACGAAAAAAAGTTATCTTATTTCTGAATAAAACTAATGTCATTTACATTTCAAAAGGAAATTTCACTACAGTAGAAAATTTATCACAACTTACTTCTTTAGTTAAAAATCAAAAGTTCAACCCATAATTTTAAAAATTAGATTTCAGTTTGAAATTCACTTCAAATAATCTTTCAGAAAAAAATTGGAAGATCTTACAGTATGTAACAATATGTTAAATGAAATTACAACTTTTTGGTCTTTTTAATAATTGTAAATAAGAAAGGGGTTGTATTTGTAATTTAAAACTCTATTTTAAAATCTGATATCCAGATATTAAATAATTCTTGACCTAAATTAAAAGAATTTGCTCATTTATTCAAGAATATTATTAAAATTATAGAGAATGTATAATATCTATAGTTTAACAACAGCCACTTGTAGCATGAGTGAAAATAAGATATATTGCATATATCTCTTTAAATGAAAAGATAAGCTCTAATAATGTGTATTTGAGTCAGGATAAGCATAACAACTTAGTTACTGTTTACTGCAATTCAAAAAACAATATCACCTCAATGCCATGAAAAAAAAAAACAAAAATTTTAGCAGTACACCAATATGTTATAATTTATATATGATCATCTAATATCTATAAATATACATGTCAGGGAAACATATATGATAATCTAAAAAGTTCATATGTAAGTTTAAGACTTAAAACAACAAGATGAGAAAGTTTTTGTCATATGGATATGCATTCTATATATTACATAAAAATAAATAATTATGTATTATTCTTAATATAGTGAAAAATTCATTAACAAGGATTAATGTCATTATTAAACAGCATAATATCATACAGGTATTAGGCAGAGCACTTATATACATTCAAACATTTCTAGCCTAATATACTTTTAAAAGAAGAGACAGTTTTGGGTAACTTATTTTCAAATCTTTACTACATAAAACAACAAAGTAATTCTTCCAAATGTTTTATAAAGCGTTTTTTTATCTTTATCATTTTCCTTTTTTTTAAATAGAACATCAAGAGAATAATGAAGTAATAAAATCAAATTTATTAATCTTTTGGTAACTCTTTCAATTAAAAATTTTTTACAAGTATGCACATTTGTGTTATGCGCATCAGAACAAATGATTTAATTTCCAATCATTTGATCATTTGTGAAAACAAAGAATGCATGTGATTATAGTGATATCCATCACAAAAATAATAATAATAATAATAATAATAATACTAAATTAAATAATTGCAATTAGTAAAATATTCAATAAATTACTATTGTTATAATTATCCCATGCAAAGCGTTTTAATACACATTTTATTAAACAAGTAAAGTATTGATTAAAAGTGATTAATTCATTTAAAAACAATAGGAATTTATTTAAGATAACTTCATGTCTCAAAATTACCAGTAATAGTCACTGACCAATTATATGATGAATTATAAATGAAAATTTGCACAATATAAAAATTTGAATCTTTCTATTTACAGATAATTGATTCCGTAAATAAATAAAAAAATTTTCACAGTATAATGATATCAATTACAAAGCTACTGATATATTTGGAAAACGAATAAAGTAATAAAAACTTAGTTTTATAAATAACAATACACTTAATTTATATTCCTAATCATGAAATAAAAATAATTTTAAAGCTGTTTTATAAGGCCAATTACAATTCAGCTAAATGTTTTCATAAAATTATTATTTAAAAAATAAAAAGCATTAATTTTACCCTCTGACAGTATCCAAAGAACGCAATCTTTGATTTGATGATTTAGGTTTCTTCTCTTCAATAGTAGATGTAGAGGAAAAAGCAGCAGTTAAATTCTAGAAGAAATTTTATCCCATTTAAAAAAAAAAATTACAATATATATAAATTATATTAAAAACAGATGAGTTTACATAAAATACACAATCCAAGACTATTAGGAGTTATTATAATTTGCTTATAAACTTCACATTAAAATGCATTTTGGTGGATATACAATGCATAAGTGTTGTAAAACATAAAAAAGGAGCAATAAACAATGCTATCAATTTAATTAAGTATGTAGCAGAGACTTTGTATTCACATTCATAAAAAATACAACACATGTCAATTGTTCTTTATTAATTTATACAGACTGAGTTCTGCAGATATTTTTCTCATCTAAAATACAGTTTTCTCTGCCACAGACAAAACTTGTAAATTTACAACATTGTGAATGTTATCATTTTCTTTTTAAGCCACTCTTTAATTTTCGTTAAAAAAGTTATCAAGCTTTCTATTGAACACACAGTAGCCTTTAAATGTTTTGAGCAATGTAAATTATTCATAAAATTTCTAATCTCATTATCTGGTCCTATTCTTTTTAAGTAATCAATGAAAAAAATAAACAATCCATAAATAAGAAAGAAGTCGATTATGTTAAAGCATTAAAAACATAATTTATGTTTATGGGGAACTTATATTAAAGGCAAAAATTGTAAATTGCAAATTAGGTTCTGATTATTATTAAAAATATATCATAATTTCTTACACTTAAAATGGTATTTCATAAAATATAAAAACAAGTATACATAATATAATACCAGAGTAGCTCTTAACCTTACACTATTTATAGTCATTTATTAAAAAAATCAGGCCAATAGGATACAGGTTGTTTGTAAAATAATTCACAAAGAATAACATGCTCTGTTTCTAAAACTGCACATAAAATGCCCTTAAGGACTCTCTTTATTCAACATAACAATTATTTCATACACATTCTTTATTTGTTTTAATAAATCAATAGTTAAAGTAAAATAATTGCATGATTAATAAATATTTTTACAAAAATATGAAAAAATTTCTTTTCCCTTAAATTCTTTATTTTCATCCCTTACTTTTTCACTAGGAATTATTCACATTTAATAAAGAACTATCCAGATTAAGATTTTTCAGAAAACAATAGTGCCTTATTGGCTATTATAGAAAATCTAATTCAAATTTAGAAAATAACCAGAAATCAAAATGAATTTTAACAGTAAAATTATATCTAAAACCTTAGCATTGGATATTTTAAGATTCCTTCCAATTGCAGCTGCTTAGAAAGTTAATAAATGGTAAGTTTCATAAATATTAATTAAATTTCAAAATATTCTTAAGAGATTTGAGTTATTCATTTAAAAAATTTAAAACCATATTATTAAATATTATATTGTAATATATATTTTTTTTATGAAATATTAAAAAATCTTAATTTATTGATATTATATTTTACAGTATATTTGTATAAGAAATTAAAACATTTTAAGGTATATTTTTCAAACATGATCTTACAGATATTAATCTGAAATTATAAATATTTTCATAAATAAATAATATGCAAATACTTAATCTAATTTTATACATAGCTCCAAGTTTTTTATTAATACTATACAGTAATAGGTAATATTAAGAAAATTTTCTTAAAAAAAATTGTCTGTCAAATAGAATAATATATGATTCACAATGATTTAAATTATTTTGAGATAGATGGAAAACCATGAAAACATAAACTGAGTATTATTTCAAAAGACTAAATAACAGGAAAGAAATATAATTGAGAGAAAAAAAAATTGAATGTATATAAAATTATAAATATGAAATATTTTTCAAGGTTGAATTAGCCTAAAAAATGTTTTACTTATACAAAAAATTTAAAAATAGTAAATTTTTAGCAGCAATACTAACAACTTTTCAATTACAATATTAAATAATTAATAAAGCAAGTTAGTATAAGCTTTAATAAAGCTATTTAATTCAAAATGACAATGAAGAAAAAGATGACATTTGAAATTTATCAAGTCAAGAAAATTTTTTACTTTATTTTGAAATGAAATTTTTTTGTAAAAAAAATTTACTTCAAAATAAAACAGTTAAGAAAAATTACAAAAAGATTAAATAAAATAAAATTTGAAGCAAGCTAAATTTCTTTAGTTGATATTAAAATAAAGTTTAGGCATGTTACCCATTTTAATTTATTTCCAAAGCATACCCTATTCCAACAGTCCATTAATATTTATTTAAAAATGAAAACTTTAACTTACAGTACTTACATCCAAAGAATCACGCTGAAGCAAACTATTAAAGACTCCAAGCCTAAAGAAAATAAAGTTAATATAGGAGTAAATATTTACAAATAATTATGGAGTACAAATAAAATGATAATGTATGAAAAGCATTTCTAAAAATAGTAAATCAATACAGAAATAAATAATTTTAAATCAACATTATATTGATCAACAAATGTATTTACTATGTAAAAATAACTATCAACAAATGTATATAAAATTAAATGCAGCAGAAGATGAGCATTATCTGGATTAATAATCTTTTTAATTACCTGTTTAAATAGCTTCCAATAATCCAAACGAAAGCAAGAAGTATGTAAGCCCCAAGAGCAATTAAAAGAGCTAAGAGGAGAAAAAAATACATCACTGCCATAACAAATTCAATCGAAGAGTTTAATCATTTTTTACAATGCTTAAAAACATGTTATTTATTATACAATCTAAATAAACACATGAATTCAAAATTAAGGATGAAAAATTGGACCAAATTAAAAACATTTAATAATTAAGATTAAAGAATTTATTTTAATTTCGGTCATAATTTTTGCAAACAATTATATAATAATTTTTACTTTCTGTAAAAAAAAATCCAATTTAATAACAAATGTTCCCATTAAATGACTAAATAAATCTTCACTGAACAGCATACTATATATACTTTGCCTTGTCATTCAAAGATTAAATAGTTAAACAATGCAATTTGTATTTTGTTGTATTACATTTTAAGCATAAATGTTTATGATCTATCTATCTCTATAGACATGCAACTTAATTCGATTACTATTTTTGTTATTTAAAATTGTTTCAATCCCTTTATTTATTTTAAATGGCTTGCATTTTTATCAATGCAGACAATTATTGGCTAGTATTTTTTAATGCTATTGTTATGAATTAATTAATTCAAATACAGTAATAAATATAAAAAGCTAAGGAATGAAGTTCTTCATGACAAAAAATAGTTCTATGCATATTGTTCAAATACAATAAAAATGCTAGATATGTTCAAATGCACATATATATAGAAACAATTTATGTTACTTGGTTTTATACTTTAAAGTAAAAATAATTTAAATTGCTTAAATACTTTAAAATGAACTGAAATGCAAGATTCACCATGAAAATTGTTGCATAATATATATATTTTACTAAAATGGAAAAGCTAAAGTATAAGGATAGATATAATAAAGATAAAGACAAAATAAAGTCCTTTTTTTATAAAAAAGAATTCTTTGGATTTGAACTTTATATTTCATGAATCATGAATCTAATCATATCATACTTAATCATGGTATTAATATCACAATGAGGCATAATAAGATACATAATTGAAGTATAGTATTAATGAATCTGAAATTCATACAGGCACCCTCGAATACTTAACATTTTTAGTCAAAAATAAAATCAAATATAATTTTATTCAACAAAAATTTTTAATGTTACAAATATATTTTAAATATTTAATAGAATATTAGTAAAAAAATCGGTTATATTTTAAAATTTTGATAAAAATTTGAAAAAAATTTGATAAAAAAACATGACATGATAAAAATTATTGCGAAACTTAATAAAATAAACTGCCTTTATCTTAATTGTAAGAAGATAAAATTCAAATTACAGAAAGACTTCAAAAAAAGCCTCATTTAGCAGACCTCAAAATTTTGATGATTTAAGAGTATTAATGGTAAACGTATTTATCATTATTATAAAACCTTTGCATAAGCAAGTTAATCACAAGAAAATTTTTAATTCACAACTATATACTTTTATCAACTAAAAATAATTCCCTTTAAAAATTTTTCAATTTCTAAAAACAATTTAAAAATACTTTGTTTTTATAATGACATTGCATTGCTCATAATAAAAATATGCAATAAATAAAATAAAAAACTAATCATACTTAATAATTCATATTTAATAAGAAATTTTTTTTTAATTTTTATTTGAATATTATTTAAACTATGCAGATTATAATTTTACAACAAAATATTTATCAAATTTTGTTTGATATTGAAGATTTTCTTTAGTTCCATAGCCCCAAAATCTGGCATGTTTTAAGAATTCTTTTGGAAATCTATTTGTTTAGTTAAATGTTGTTAAACTCTCCTTATCACTTTCTATATTCTTCTTTTTTGACTGCTTATTCAAAACTCCATTTAAGTAAATGATGAAAAAACGAGGATGAAAATTGTTAGTTATCATAGCAAAATAGAACTGATGTAAAATGACAAGTTATCTGGATTACAACTTGTGATATACTACTGCATTATCATATTACAATTTTAAACAATAAAAGTAAAAAATGAAATATTATAAAAACAATTAATTAATTAATAAAATCAGTAATTATTATAAGTTATGCTTACGGAAGTAAATGAAGTCTGGTTCTTTATCACAGATGAGGGAGCAGCCAGTTTCATTTATAAAAAGATTATATGAAGAATTTTCACCTAAATACTCCTGTTTTAATCTGAAATATATATTTATGAATAGAATGATTTATTGTCAAGTTTAAAAAAAAGGCCCTTAATGGTTGATATTAAGTGACATAAAATCAAATAATTGATTAAAAGTGATAAACATATTTTTCTTTTAATAAATTATTTAATTCAATGACTATTTAATATTGATTAATATTAAGTGCAACAGAATCCCCATTGCATAATAGAATTAAGCAAGCTTTCAATAAATAAATAGCAATGAGTATTCTAAATCATTATCTTAAATAAATGGCTATTTAAATATATGTATATTTGAAAATCTTAAAAGTATATGATTATAATGTTACACATATAGGTTTGGTATACATAAACAATGCAATTTTAAAAAATTTGCATTTATGCTTCATAAAAGGGTAAAAAGAGTGGTGTGTAAGCTTTTTTAAAAGAATTATATTTATGGCCACAACAAATGAAAATCATATTTAAATGTTTGGCAAATGGAAGTAACTTTAAAGTACAACAACATTTAAAGTTAATATTTATATTTAATTGTAATATTACTCCTGTTTTTATAAGCAAAAGGAATTAATGAATAGAATGATTTTGAAGTATGTAAATGATCTATAATTTAATGAATAACTTTAAAGATTTTAATAAAAAAAATTATCCATGCAACAAGAAACATTTATTTTTCAATACAATATAAGTTATTATAATGAATATATATTTTATTCAAAATACCTTGTATCAGGTGTTTCATTTTAGTTTTATTCAATTCTTTATTAATTTTTAAGTAATTTAATATGAATTTGATTTTAGAATCTGCCACATTTTACTGAAATATACTTTTATAAAATATTTACTTTTGATAAATCCTTTTATGTAATTATACAAGGAAATATTTCTCATTAAATCAACTAATATGAAACGACTTAAATAATGCATAGTATTGTTCTAAAAATAGTTTTAAGACAAAAATTAATTAAATCATGAAAAAAAATAACTGAAAGATTAATGAGAGAAAGAACCATTAAGAATATTAACACTGGAATCAAATTACAATAATTAGACCAAATTACAATAAATAGACACAGCAGTAAGTAGTAGAACTAATTGGTAAAACACCATTTAATGAAATACTATCAAACAACTTATATCTAAAAAATATAAATAGCTGAACTGTTATTAATTGCGATTTTATGTTATTTCATAGTCAGATTATATTATTATAATCTCTTTTTCAAAATTTCTAATTGCCTTTCTCTCTCTGTCTCTGAAGAGTTGCCAACAAATACACATATACATATATATATACACATATTAACAAAAATGAGATCCTTTGTGGTTTTACTTATTCTATAATTATTCTTTTAAAATTATAAAAATATAAAAGCAGACTTTCCATTGCAGAATTGTTTTTGCTAAAAAAAGATAACTAGGAGAATTATAGTTTAAACTATATTAAATAAATATTAATATTAGAAGAATTAAAATTTATGAAACTTACATGTATTTAACAATTGTGCTAAATAGTTTCACATAAAATATTTAAAAAATACATAAAACGATTTTATTATTTTAACTTGAAAATTGACTTCAATTAAAAAGTAAAATTTTCAGTGAGAAGAAGTGCATTTTTACAAATTCAGAATTATTAATATTACTTAAAATATTCTAAAAATAAAAGTTCTAACATAACTCTAAATTTTAAAGATTTAAAAATCCCACAATTAATTGGCATTTCTAGAAAATATAACTTTAATTTGAAGGCTGTTCTTATTGACTTTTCATTTCAGCAAAATTAAGTTACGTATTATTAACTGAAAGACTATAAATGACATTAATGTTAATCCTAAACTTTTCATAAAAGTAATGCCTATAAAGTAATGCTTTAATATATATAATGCTAATATAAATTTAAAAAATTAAATATCCATTTAAAATATTTTGTATTAATATATTGCAGGTTAATAATAATAACATAGATAAAAATGGATTATAAAAAGCAAAATTTTATTCAACTAAAATTAGTTTTGTATTAAAAAATTAACTATATTGTAAGCATTTAATTTACAATTTGTTTACATTTGCATCCAAAGCAACTTTTTCTTGTATAACATAAGGGAAATAAGAAAACAGATCCACTGACTAATCCAACGGATAATTCACATCTATTGGTTATAAATTAACAGAAGCAATTTGTTAGTGGTCAAACAAAAATTCTATAGAACGTAAAAAAAAAAAAAAAAAAAAAATAGGAATTCAGCAGTTAAATTAGATAGTTTTTGCAACTCTACAAATTCAATCTTAAATCAAAGTACAGAAAAAATTTATTACTACTAGCAATAACCTTCTAATTAGCTTAATTGTCTACTTTAAAAGGAACCCTGAGGGCAAGAATAATAAATACATAGAAGTGTGAGAAAATATTTTATACATATAAGATTATTCATAGATATTAAAACATGTAATATGCATTTTATAAATTTACATTTAATTATATAAAGATACATACGGGCAAATTGTTTTATTATTTTCATTTGTCACCTGCCAAACTGTACCTAAAGAAGCAAAGCTAAAAACTATAGGATGAGATTCATCTTTCTTTAGGAGATATTCAAACAAAGTACACTAAAAAAAAGAAAAATAATAAATAAACAAATCTCTTTTTGTTAATTTGAAGATTGTGACAGTTAATTTATTACAATATTTTTCAAGCCTTAATAATATAAAAAAAAAATTAAATTTTCATTGGTATATTTTTTATTGATTTGATGTCACATATATGACTACCTTTAAATATTCATCTTGAAAATGAATATGTATGTTTTAAATTGGAAAGCAATAACCACTTAGTGAAATATACAAAATATTTAAGAACAGAAATTTTGTGGAAATAAAAACTAAAGAGGTAGATTTTTTTTTAAATGCATACTTCAAAGAAACAGATAAATTAAAATATTTAAAATAAGTTTCACTTAATTATAAATAAGTTAAGCTGAAGTTAAATTAATAATAAGTTAAGCTACCTAAGAAAAGTCCTCCAAGAAGACAACTCCCAGAATATATATTAGAACAGCTGTAGACCATTAGACTATTCATTATTGAGTGTTAAGGCTGTGTTCACAATAGTCTAGTGATAGCACAAAGCTTTTCAAAGCAAAAGTTCCTGGATTAAATTCCAATCATTGTTAAACAGAGAAATGCTGTTATCCATCTGACTTCTGATTGCACATCTGTTAAGGTTAGAGCTTTAGTATTTACTGAGTTTTCACCCTCATGACAATTGAAAATAGTTCACTATATGAAAAGTTCCAGATAATAGATATTAAAGTGCCTCATAACAGCCTCAGGCAATTAGCCAATTTACTACACAATGGCAAATATAAAAGAGGCTAACTGTCTGTATATTAGTGTTTCTTAGAATAATAATCATAAGTTTCCATAAAAACATTGAATGAGACGACTATTAGGTTTGAGAAAACTACATACACATTTATGAAAGATTTGTAAAAATTCCTTGAAGATTAAGAAAGATACAATATTTATGGCAACTTTTAACTATTAGATGTCCATTATGCAGTGTCAGTAATGCAGGGCCTTAGCAAATTAAGAAAAGTTCCTCTATATAATTATGCATGACAGCTTGAAAATACTATGTTGAGCTTAATTTTGCTACAAATGAGAGAAAATGATTTTTCATAATAAATTATAATCTATTATATCAAGGGATGTAAAATAACAATTTAACTTTAATCAATATAAGAATTTACTGCTAATATAGCCCATCGAATTTCCACAGCAAAAATCTCTATTTAATGTAGAAGGAAAGAGTTTAGTTTCTTAAAAAGCTTTTTTCAAGTAAAACTTATGGTAATTATATGGTAATCTATATAAAACTATATGGTAAGCCAAACCGATGTTTCATTTAATATTTGAATGGGAAATATAATTTTATACTATTTACTCTCCATTACCCAGAAATTATAATATTGTAAAAATATTTCTTGAAATAATGAGGGAATTTGGAATGTTTATGAAGTATGAGTTTCTCAAAATTTGTTTAATTGAACTATTTCAGGGCCTATAGATCTTTGTAAGGATATTTGATAAGTTGTTTAATTATTTTAGAGGTGACAAAGAAATCCATACAAATTTAACTTGAACTAAGACCTGTTTATGAAGCATGTTGTAAATTTTTTTTTTACACACCCCTTTTAAAGTGAAAATTTTCACTGCGAATACATCAGACATTATTTAATAATTATATATGATGCTGATTAAGTTTGGATTTTTTAATAATTGACAAAAAAAAAATTACAAGATCAGAAAATCATTTTTGCTTCTTTCAACATTTAAAAAATCATTAAAAAAATTACTTCCACTTATTGTAATCAATGAAATAAAGTCTTCTATACCTATAATGTATTTCACATCAGTTCTGTCTTTTATTTAATTATTTTTCGAGAGCTTTATACACCTTAATCAAAATTTCCATGTTTGTAAACTTAAATTTTTTTCAAAAAATCTGTTATCATGCATATATTAAAAGAAATAAGAATTATTTTCAATAAACGATTATAAAATTTAAAAAAATTAAATTTATAAATCAAATTTATTATTATAGTAAACCTAACAAATGATAAAGTTCTATAAATAAATTACTGTAGAATTAATTTTGAAATAAATATAAACATGAATTTCCAAATTGGCACAAAATTATGACAGACAAACAGAAAGGTATTAATAATTGAATCAATAGACTTCAATGCAATGAAATACATTTTATTTAAAATTTATTGACAATAACAAAATAATTTAAATTTATATAAAGCATGAGACAAATTTACATAACAAATAAAACTCCTTTAAAAAATGATAACTTACATTGTCACATTCCATGCTTTGGTATTGAAAACGAACATCGTAGTCCACATTTGATTTCAACAAAATGCAAGACTCGTCAATGGCCAACTCTCCACAAGTCATGTTTTTTTGTTTCTCAAGGGAAGGCTGAGTTAAAGTGGCTTTTTTAGGGGGTGATTCATAGAAGAAAATATCTTGAGGTTCAAGAGAGTTAAAAGAATTTTTTGAGCTGAGATGAGATTGTACTGTACCTAAGTGGAAAAAAAATGTAATTAAATTAAAACCACTGTGTTTTGTTGTTATTAATCCCTATATTCATGAAACAAAAATTACATTTAACAAATAAAATTAACATTACCTAAGAAATGTGAAAAATCACATTTTCATTTTACATATCAAAAACCATATTCAAATTTTTCCTCATAGATATTTCAATATTTCATTTATAAATGAAAAAAATTTCAAGCTTCTTATGAAATTGAAATATTTATTTGTTCTTCAGAAATCAAGCTTGATTTTTTAATTATATTTCTTTCTTTGCATACAATTTAGTTTTAGTAATATTATTTTGGGACATAGATTTTAATTTTAAATTTTCTTTTTCATTTTTTTAAATTTTAAAAACTTTAAAGGAAGATTTTTAAAAAAATGAAAGAATAATATATTTTCATTTTAACGGTTTAAAACGTACTTTTTACATAGTTCAAAATTTTAATTTTCTAAAAGTTACATAACATCACTTTTAATTAATCAAAATATAGAATTGTTTCTCAAACCTTAATACAAACAACAAATAAAAAGAACACTATTTCTCCACGATTTCTCAAATAATGAGAAAATTTATAAACTTAAATATTAATGTTATCGCTGCAATTATATCCAGTGCCTCATCCAACAATTCTTGGATTTGATTCCCAGCTCAGTTGAAAATTAAAATCCTCTTTAAATCATGGGTTCCGCCGTCGAAGGTTCACACACATTACGACCGATTCACGGTATTTTGTTTTTTAAGCGTTTGTATGGATCACAAACAGTAATTATATATACTGGAATTTAAATCGTAATATATAAATTCCCCCCCCCCCCAAAAAAAAACTTAAGTTTCTAATATTGAAAAAATGAGTGCGTGTTTCAATAAAAGAAACAAAATTTTTTAATCATTTTCTACAGTAACTATAAATTTATAAGAAAGGATTAATTTTATAATTTTTCAAGCAATATGTTCATGTTAGTTATTGTGGGCATAAGCTATTTAAATATATATTTGCGGTGAAATTTGTTCCTTTTCATAAAATAATAATCTTGCATAAGATCGGGAGTTAAGTGTACGTGGATAATCAGGAATTTACTGTACTTTACAAGGCAATATAAAAGTGACTTTTAACACTCAAGAGATCCAACTAATGAAAAGAATTTATGTAATAAAGAACACAAAAAGAGATACAAAATGTAAAAATCTCTTCATAAAGAAGCGTTTTTTATTTTCAAATGAACCAATGTTCTTATAATTTTAAAAAGTAAAGTCATTGATTAAAATTCAAATATCTCAGGATTGTTGAGTCCGTTCTTGAAATCCAAAGTTTTAATTTTTCACCAGTGAACCGTGTGTCCAAACAAGCTGAATCTCGACCATCTATAATTTAATATTTAAAAAATATATAAATAGAAAATGCGTAGAAAAATTATTTAAATATCCCAGAAAATTTAATTTATACAAATATTTTTCGCTCTCTAAGACAGATTATCTAAGTTTTTACAACTTAATAAGATTTTGCAGCGTAAATTTATAAGTTACAAAATTTCCTAGATAACAAAATTGTTTAATAAAAGCTAAAATACCAACGATAAAAAAAAAAAATTTTAAAAGGGTATTTTTTCCCCAAAATTATATTTATATTATTTTTTTTTTTTTTCCTTTCTGATTTATGTTCGAAGTAAAATTGCGTGAATTTGGGATAAAGGTAAACGAAATAGGCTTAAGTATGTAACAATAATAAATTAATTAAAAATCAAAGAAATTAAACATAAAAATACAAAAATATTGAAAAAATATAGAAATTTTTAGATTTTTGAAAATTACAAATCAGTCATTAATACACAATAAAATAATTGAAAAAACTGAAAAAATATTTCTAATGCCTAGAAATATTTGCTAACACTTTTTATAACACAAGACTGCTGTATTTTTGTTACAAGATAAAACTACATTTGCACACTTGCTATTAATAGATAGGCAATACATCAAAGAATATCACGAAATATGAATAAAGGCATATTAAGATCTGCTACATCTACTAAATTTAATTCAAAGGTTAACGCATTAAAATTTATAATTGTAAAAACATTTCCTAGAATCAAGAACGATAAATATTTTCAAAAGATTATAATAGATTAATAAACATTAGATATTTGACATTTGATAAAATATTTTCTCTCCTTTTTTATTCTGATAATGCTAATGAAAAATATGAAACTATTTTTTTTCCTTTATTTTCACTTCATTTCATTTTTAATTAATTAGATGAAGTACTCGACGCACGGCATCGAGTACTTCTTCCTCTCAGCTTTACGTTGTAATGTTTTTTATAGCATTCATTTCTTATGTTTTGCTTCAGGGGAGATTGTTCTAGGATAGTTGGTAGTAATCAAATATCAATGTAACGGAAGCTCAGAAAATTTCCGAGCACCAACTCTGGTGCTTGGATCTTGAAGAATCTTAAATGCAACATTCAAGTCTAAATTTATCCGTTGGATGACATAATCAATGTACAAGAATATTTGTTCAGTAAATCGATTTACTTGCCATGAATATTAGATTTCGAAAAACGTAAACTAACACATTTAAGAATTATCTTCCAATTGAATGAATTCTTTTTTCAGTGCTGTTTGGAATGTAAAATTCTGAATGATTTAAATAGAGATACAAAAAGTAAAAGTAAGTAACGAACCATTAATTGCTTAATGACTATGTGACAAAACTCCAAACAATACCGCAATCGGTAAATAAATTGACCACCAGCAAACTACCTTGTTATGTTGTACCATGATAAAAAGGCAGCAACGGATTTCATCTGACATTCCCAATATACCAAAGAAGGAAAATTTAATTTTTACGAATATTTAACTCATACGATCCCTCTACGAAGGCGAACTCTGATTCCGTAAAAAATGATCAAACAAGTGATTTCTATATCAATGAACCTGAGCAGAATCACTACATATTGAGTAAACCTGGACAAAATCACGACTTGTTGAGTAAGGAAAAGATCTGAAAGTAGCATGAAGTGTCAGCTAGCTGTAGGAAGCACTCTTTAAAATAAAAAACATTCCCAGCCACAAGTGATTTACATTTTCATTTTTGACATCGCGTAAAGTATACGTCTCCCGTTGTCCGATCAACATCCATCCGATGGGACCACTCTAAAGAGTGCTGTCTTCTAGGCCATCGTGAGCTTCATTCGTCACTCAAAGGTTATTTCCCGCATACGAAAACTAATTATACCAAGTTCTGAATTGGATTCTGAACGACTACAAACAGCTAAGCCTGTTAATTCCTTATTCTTGAATACAATCAAAAGGACTGAATACTGAACATTCACCTCGACATGAAAAATGGATGTGAATGTTTCGGCTTTTTACATGCATGTTCATGTTTAGGAGTTTTTGGAGTTTTCTTCCTTGGGAAACATGGTCACCGATTATATGAAAAGATCCCCCTAGAATGCATTATACTGTAGATGCTTAAATCTGGAGTATAATTATAACTTCAGTTGTACAATTTCCCTATACGGTTGTAACCCATTAAGCTGCATGGAAACTGGGCAAACTTGCACGACTACTAGGTCACGGCGAATCTTTTAATAAAAAGATTCGCTGTGATCTAGTAGTCGTTCCGCATTCTATAGAGTGGAAAATGTAAGTTTCAATTCCAACGACCTTTGAACAACGTAAAACGTACACTTTCCTCCGTAAGTCTATGTACAGAGAACATTCTTCTTTATTCACGCTAAAATATCCATTAATTTCATGTGTTAAAAAAAAAGCAATACACTTCCAATTGATTCAAACTTATATATTTCAACTAACAAAACAAATGCCGCCCAACCTGTCTAGTGGTTAGCGTACCTGACTACAGATGGGTGGGATCTGGGTTCGAATCCTGGCTCGGGCATGGATGTACTTTCTCTCTCTCTCTTTCTTTGTCCTTTCTTTGTGTGTGAATGGTTGCCTACTCTATAAACGGGTTCCTATGGCAAGTGTGTACTGAGGAAGTCGGACTCCACACCAAATATGGTTCAGTTGGAAAAGTGGAGCAGCGCACCCAATATTGCCAGCCTGGCTGGCACACAACAAAAACAAAACAAATAAGCCAACATGTCCCAAAATTTAAGAATACTCGCCAAATGACATTTAAAAGCCTCGCCAAAAATCAGCGTACACTTTTTTTCACACTCAAATCAGCGTACACTTAAAAAAGATCATTTGTTGTACGTTTATTTTCTCAAGGTATGATTTCGAAATAAGTTTGAATGCTTCATATACTCATGCTTAATATACTCATGCCTGATGTTCGATTTTAGCTGTAGAGCTTTTTTTAGAAAACATGGCAGATAAAAGAGGAGAGATAAGTGTTGATGAAAGAAAGATTATAGTAAATCTTTGAAAATCTGAGAAATCACACAAAGCGATCGTTCAGATAAGTTAATAGGAGACATTCTTCGATCCAAAAAGTTATTAACAACTATA
Source organism: Latrodectus geometricus (assembly GCA_026290005.1). NCBI lineage: Eukaryota > Metazoa > Arthropoda > Arachnida > Araneae > Theridiidae > Latrodectus > Latrodectus geometricus. Next base: position 343,878 of record JAPDSC010003547.1, on the reverse strand, counting down.
AATCAACAGGTGTTTTAACATCAAAACCGAGAAGTGGTTGTCAAACCGCAATGACGCTTCGAGAAACCCACTTGGTAATTCGGTCCGTAAAAAAAGAACTTCGATTGTTAACATCAGAAATAGCAAAAAGTGTTGCAGAGTGATTTCAGAAAAATGTTAGTTTAACTACAATTCGAAGAGTATTGAAAAAAACACGATTTTCATGCTGTGGTTGTACGGAAGAAACTATTCATTTCCTCACTGAACAGAATAAAAAAAATTGCGTTTGTAAAAAATATGTGAATAAAACTCAGGATTAAGTAATTTTTTCAGGTGAAAGCAAAATTTTTCATTTTTGGAATAAAAGGAAGGAAATACGTCAGGAGGACACTTGGGTTAGAATTCAAGAAAGAAAATCTTTCTGACTGTCAAACATGGAGGAGAAGGCCTAATGGTTTATGGGTGTATGGTAAACAGTTGATAACCTGGAGTTTATTGAATCGACAATGAATAAAATTGTTAACTTGAACATATTAAAAAGAAACCTTAAACAAAGTGCACGCAAACTTCGATTGAATGAAGATTATTTCTTGACAATGACCCAAAGCATACAGCAACATTGTGCGTTTATGGCTTTTGTATCATGTACCAAACCAACAGTATACACCTCCCAAGTCGCCAGATCTAAATCCCATTCAGCATTTGTGGGATTTTCTGGAATGAAGAATCAAAAATCATCGCATAAAATCAAAGAAATACTAAAATTTGTTATGAAAAAAAAAGGGGGGGCGGATAACTCAAAAGAGACGCAAAAATTTATTCAATCGATGCCAAATAGATTTAGAGAAGTTTTAAAAAGAAAAGACTATCCAACCAAGTATTGAATTTCTGAAAACTAGGATTAATTTCAACAATTTTGTATGTGTACGCTGACTTCTGGTGTGCATGAGAAGACTTTCGGCGGTAAGTGTATATGAAGTTTCTGCTTCTGGTATGCTAGTCGATAATGGCTGAAGTTTTAATCTCTTCATTTGAAAAAGAGAATATGAATGAAAAATCCTCTAGGATGATAATTTGTAAAGGTTAAACACACATCAGCAGTTAATTAATAAGCTAAGCACAATAAGTCCTGATAAAGGATGTAATTATCCTAAATCCCAGCAGCCAGAAGTTCTGGATTATTCTGTTCATCTGAAGTGAAACTACTATAAATAAATAATGAATAATATTGTGCACATTAGTGTGTGTATATAAACACATTAAGAATATTATAAAAGTATAAACTTAAATATTTTATGTGGTCTTAACAAGCATGATATTTTTGATGTTACTATCTTTTATTTTTCGAATTTTGTATCGTCGAATCAGGTTCAAAATGTAACTACCACTCCTGAAAATGAGCGACTTTAAGACATTTATTCACAATTGTCCGTTAAAAAATTTTAAAATCATTACATTATATTTTATATTATTCATTAAACATTTGTAATTTTACAAGGAAATTATAAGAAAAATACTATATTTCCATTCGTTTTCATGCGAAGATTACTTCCTGTTATTTATTTCATTATGAATATTTCCAAAAAATATCACAATGGAAGAAAAATAAGATACTTGGCATACGTATTTAACTGTACAAATCAAAAAATGCTATATAAATAAAAACTAAATAAAAAAAAAAAGGAAAATGATTTTTGAATATAAATTTTTTAGAACACAATGTTATGATAAAAAGTTTACTTTCGCTTAATAAGTATGATACAAATATAAATAAACACACAAATTCATCAGTACTTATATAATTTGTTTAAAACTTTAACTTATACACAAATATAGATTTGTTTATTAATATACTTATAATATACAAATGTAAACAATTTATATTTGCTTTTATCAGAAATATTTATCTTTAAAATATAGCTTTTGTCAACAAAAGTTTCCTTCTCATACCTATTAGTTTAGTATATATAATATTGTTCTGTTTACCAGACACAACTGCTTAACCATCACAGTACTACAGTATATACAGCATTGATTAATCATAACACAAACCAATTTAGAAGCACAGCAAATAAAATTAATTGTGTGTGTGTGGTTAACACATTAAAAATTATTTAATCGTAAATATTATAATTATTAATTCTAACCGCGCACGCGGTCCCAATATATTTAACTTAAATATCCCAAATTCAAATTAACAGGAAAAAGGAACAAAGGAAAAAATTAATACCTAACACTTACAAGTGAGCCTGAAAACGTGTATTATTTAAATGGATCTGAAGAAAAAAATAATTTATAACTTAGAAAGACAAAGAAAAATAGGACTTACCAAAAAGAATACGTAAGATAAGTAATGATCTTAATGTTATAGATAATAAGGAAATTTTAAAATTTAATCAATGAAACTAACATCTAAAGATTCAAATTGTTCAGATTTTATAATAAACTCAGCAAGTTTTGATTTCAATTGAAATTCATCCTTTCACTTGAGCAAACGGGGTCGACCCACTTTCAACAAAACCGGTTGATGTTTGGTAAACTAATTATTGCGCAAATTTAATGCCGTTTCGACAATGCACAAAAAGAAAAATTTATAAACATTTATTATTTTTAAATAAATTATATTATAATAATTAAGTTTCTACGAGAATAAGTATTTAAAGGAAACTTCATTTGAATTATGTAATTCGAAAATTCAAATGCGATGAAGAGAATTACAAAGAATATTCCTTAAGAGAAAATTTAAATTGCATTCATCTTTATTCAAGCGTTCCAAACGTATACAAACGAAAATATAACTCCAAATGAATGTATTTAAAGCAATTTCTATTGCTGTAACGTTTTTAAACTATCGAAACTACATTGACGCAGCATCAACACATGCAACAATTTGATTAAATTCCTTATTCTGTAACTCTTAAATCAGAAATTATTTGTTAAGAAATTGAAGTTAGTAAATAATGTTGATGTTCATTAAAAGATTAATTTAAAATATAATACAAAGAGACTGAAACTTTCCCAATAAACAGTATTTTGGAGCTATAGAAAAAGAGCAGATGATTTATAAATTTGGTGTATTCAGGTTGTGTATAAAATATACTCAAGTTATTTAAAAAAAAATTTTCAAGAATATTTGTGCCATGAAAAATAACAAATTTAACAAACGAAATTACTACCATAAAATACATACAAATTTTACAGACCATTGTCTACCATGTGGTTTGGTTTGTCTTAATGGCACAAGATCTAGGTAAGGACAAGCCATACCAGACTACCATGTGAATAAACCATATTAAACAAAGGTAGATTCTTCACTAATAGTAATTCTCACATATAGTGATCGTACATAAATATGAAGTGCTAATAGTTCTCTCAGACAGTGAAATCATCGCATTAAAATAATCATTAACATTACTCTGTAAAAGAAAAACAATAAATCTCTTCACAATTTGCATCATAGAAACAGGGACGCGAAGATTACCGTCATTGATTTGGAATATGTGAAAGTAATCCATGAGAATATGCATTTAAGAATCGTCAATGTTTCTTCGCAGTATAAGAAACAAAAGTGATTACGTCAAGCAGAGATGAATCAAACAGAAGTTAGAAGTCTTTACAACTGCCTTTTATATTTGTTTTTTAGTACTTAAATCATTTTGAGATTCATCATTGAGTGAATCAACTTTACGATGATCTTTTAACAGAGGATCAGGAAACTCAATTAGTAGGAAGTGGGTTTTATGGCACAAGGTCCAAAAGAGGACATGCTGCGCCAATTTTTATTTTGCTTTTATTTATTTTAAAAACCCAAAAAACATTAAAATCCGTTAAAAAAACAAAAAACTTAGTATATAATATTATTAAAATTTGACTGTTTATATATGTTTAGAATAATATAATGTAAAACATGAATTAAATAAAATTTAAAAAACCTATTACCTTCAAAAATGCAAATAAGTTTCTGTGGGGTGGTTCACCCAACAAATCAAATAAAGTTAAAAAATTAGTATTAAAAAAGTGTAAGCGTTGTTCGTTAAAATCGTGACATGAAATTAAAATATGATAAATCGTATATGTTTCACCACACGTTTCACACCATGGAATTAATTCACTTAAAAATAAATGTCTGTGTGTGAAACGTGTGTGTCCGATACGAAGGCGAGTTAATCGAACATCGGCACTTCGTAACGGTAAAACTGATAATGGAATGAGGTATGGAAAAATGGCACGTAATTTGTTGGAGACCTGCATACTCCATGACTCCTGCCAGAGAGAATTTACAAATCTTTTAACAACCCTTCACACGTCGAAAAGAGGGACAAATGAATGAAGTACGGACGATGCAGCTTTAGCAGCTGCATCTGCCTTTTCATTTCCCTCTAGACCTACATGACCTGGGATCCAACAGAAAATGATGTCATAACCCTTGCCAGCAAGGGAATCCAATACTCCGAAAATCTTGGACACAACGGGATGACAATAATTGGAATTTTTCAACGCTTCTAAAACACTCAAACTGTCAGTATACACGCAGATTTTATAAAACTTCTCTGTATTCACTACTTTGAAGAGCTTGAATAATGGCGGTAGCTTCAGCTGTAAAGATGGAGCAGGACGTATGAAGGCTGTAACCATAACTGGGATTAGCATAGAATATGCCACAGCCAACATGTCCTGCAGTTTTAGATCCATCTGTGAATACATGCGTGAATGATGAATACTGACAGCGATGTGAAAAGAAAAGCTGTTGAAAAACCGTTGAGGTTGTGTCCGATTTTCTAAACTGAGCGAATGGATTAATAATGTTAATCTGTGGATCATACCAGGGTGGATGTAAATGTAAGTCCGTTTTACTGAAACGGACATCATATAGGTCTGTTAAAAATAGTTGAGTTTTAGTTCGAGTGAGAAAGGGTTGGATGCTGTATGGTCGAGCATCATATAGTCTCTTTAATGCCGGAGAAATGGCCAAGGAACGTATAAAATGTTGTCGGTCAGACATGACCTTTGCGTACTAATAGAGAGAGAGCTGCATCCGTCTCAGGTCTAAAGGCAATTGTTGGCAAATCGCATAAAGACTCTGGACGGGTGATGTGTGGAATGCGCCTGAACAGATTCTCCAATTAGTAGGAAGAGTTTTATGAGCAATTTTAAGAATGCGGGTAACCCTTCTATAAGACAATAGATAAGTTTCTAAAATGGAATACCTGTTATAGAATACTTTGTTACATGAGACACAGAATCAATGCAAACAGAAAAGTTACGTTCTAAAACGTACTGAAAACATTTAATACCAAATAACCAACTTGATTTTTACAAAAAATAAATTAACGTGAATAAAGTGTAAAACGGTAAGTTTTTTATTTATAGTAATCTCTTAATTTAAAAAATTTCTTCATCAATGTTCAACGTTTTTCACACAATCATCTACATGACAATCACCTACTTTTTCTGTTACTGTTCTCCAGGAAATCCATGGTTTTGGTCAGTCCACTACTTCCTACAAGGTCATGGTAAGAAAGATGGACAACTTTATTGCTGCTTTTTGAATTTTTGGCTTTTTCCAGAGGAAAAGTTTACGCCCACAATAAAATTTATTCCAGATTTTCAGATATTAGACTTTAATTTTTTTTCCTTGTTAAATCATTAACTTTTCAATATTTTTCAATGCTTCGGTCCTCAAAGTCAATTCGATTTTGATCTGCGTATGGTATTTCCATAAAATCCGTTACGCAAATTTCTTCCAAAAAGTCTTGAACGCCTTTTAATAACTATATCTACGCCTAAAATGAATTCAGCAAAATTTAATATGTCATTAGTTACATTTTCTGACGATTCAAACACGTATTTTATATTTTAACTGTAGATTGTCATAAATTCTTCCAACATAAAATTTAATGTTAATGATTTTAGTTCTCAACGACAAAGATATCAATGTAGTGTTAAATTTAAAATTTGCTATCAGTTTATCATAAAATTTATTGGTTTTGAGTTAGTTAAAAATTATAACTATAATGTTATTTATTAGTAATAAGTTTTAAGCTGTAATAAACTCTTAAATTATAAATAATTTATAATTCATTTATATATTTTCAGGTAGTCACCCTAACCCTTTATTCTTCTAATTTATAATTTTCAAGTGATTTAGTTTTTAAATATGGTACAAAAATTATGTTAGTGTTAAAGAAGTATTATCATGAATTTTACACGAGGGCAAGTTTTTTATTATGCAGTGAAGAGCTGTTAAATTAAGGTACCAGCAATTTATATTATCGTGTTAAAGAGAAACTATGTCACAGGATGTCATGTGTTGCAAAAGGGGTAATTGCACTTTCTTTGGTAATAATGTCACGAGAGTACATAAAAATATAATACGCAACAATAGCACGATAAACCCAATACAGATAATGAAATCAATTAAAGAATAGATATTGAATAAGATTGGTCAATCTGATGTGTAAAATAAAAACATTACAAAAATGCTTATCCCAAGAACGCTTAAAAACTGCACTGGATTTTCCCCTCGTCACCAAATCAGTAGCACAATCCTTTTCTTTTCCATGCGAAGAATCTGGGTTCGACAGTCCTAAGGGGAAAGACATAGATGTTGAGCACACTCCATACACATATTTTCAGATCTGCCTAAAAATTGTCACTAGACATTTTACGTATTCCCACTTGTAATATGCATTAAAATCTGATCACGATTAAAGTGAAGGCAACATTCCACAGAAGGTGGATCAATTATTCTAAAACATTAATTTGGGGTGCAATTGGCTTTAATCCATATCGTAAGCACAATCCAAGTGGAATATCGGCATTTTAATTCAAACCACTGGCAATAACTTATTGTATAGTGGACATTATAAATGAACTAATTGCAATAATTGATCCATTACTAAATCAGAAAATATAGAACAAATATCTATTACAAGTATAATTGGAAGTAAAAAATAATTCACCTCATTTCTTTTCGAGCTAATAACTGATTAGTTTTTATGTTACATTAGTTAGGTAAGATTATTAATTTTTATGTTCAACTTTAATACAGAAATTTCTGTTAAATATATATGATTTGTGAAACATATATGCGTACAGTTTAATTTCCTTGTAAAAAATGAAAACATTCAAACACCTTGAAAAAGATTATTTTAAAAAAAATGCATTGTATCTTTATTAAAACAAGAGTAAAAAAGTATGTGGAAATAATTAACAATTTTAATTGTTTAATTTAAAAATGTTAAATAAAATTCAGTATTTTATTCATATAGATTAGTTTTAAACTGAGTATTTGTTATCCTTGTTACTATTAAAAACTGTTTTGGAATTTTATGCTCGTAGGTCATAGCTCACATTAAATAAAATTGAGTTTTAAATTGAAACCTAACAAAAAGTTTATGGAATTATCCTTGTTTCACAGGTATTTTTTTTATTATTTTATATATATATATATTTAAAAATATCCATGCTTCAACGAAAATTAATTTTTAAATTCCTATCATTTTTCAGTCGAAAACAAAACGAGAAAGATCAAACAGGTCATGCAAAATGAAAATTCAGTGTGTGCACGTGTGATTTTACATTCTTCCAAAAATTAAATATGAAACAAAAGTATAAATCGGCAATGTGTGTGAATGTTTCGAATTTTTTTTGTTTGGAATAGAGTTTTGTAATATCACGAATACAAAAGAATTTCGAATGCATATATTGATATGACAAAAAGAAATGGAAAAAATGACAGATGACTGTTAGAAATATGAAACGTCAGTCATCCCACATTCATAATTTGACGCATATATTCATCGAAACTAACAGCAAAAGTAAACATAGGAAAAATTCTTATCTAAAAAAAGTAATCTTTTACAAACATGAATACTAACCACCTAATCATATTTTGAAATTCAGCAAAATTTTAATATCTTATCAACTGTACGACGTCAAATAGAAGAATGAATTTAATGCAAAATTTGATTTTTCTCAATGTATTTGTAGTGATTATTTTGTTCACAATTAAGTTAACTGTCAATAACAAGACTGGAAAAAATTTAATGTTATTAAGGTTCTAATTTTACAATGGAATAAATTTGTACCCAAGTGCTTTCATTTCTTTCAAAGGAATTTTCATTGGAATATTTCCTAACTTAATACGAATACGTTTTAATTTCTCTTTGACAGATTGGCATGTTTTGTAATCGAACACACACTCCTTAAATTTCCTAGCACTTAAATTACAATCTATTCAAGTTATACATTCTTTTCTACAAATGATTTGTATTCGAATAAGCTTTTTAATATTTAAGTTAAATATTTTCTTCCTAAACTCTACTTAAATACATGAAATTTATATATTTGCTAGTGTCCTTATTATTTTTTCTTTATATTTCTCCAAATCACCGTGTGGTGACAGGAGTAAAATAATCCCAACGTAGCCAAGCGTTTCGTAGAAGGCGACAAAAATAGGCATCTAGTGTCCTGGGGTGTCTCCAGGGGGTTTTTAAATTTGGAGTCCCTCCAAGTCAGGGGTCTGACCAAAGGTTAACAACCCTGTTCTGTAAAATATCAGTTGTTGCGAAGTCAAAAGAAAGATATATCCGGTTGTCCTATAAGAAACGACTTAAAAATGGTATAAAAATATTGCATATTGGTACAGGGAATATTGCACTGAAAACTATTTAAAATCGTTGAAAATTGTAAATTAGAAGCCGAAGGCCAAAGATAAGACTGTATGGTGTCGAATTCTGAAGAAGGCTAGGGCCCATTCAAGGCTGTCTTGCCTCTGATGAAGATATTTCCTCAAATAAAAAAAATATTAGGTTGGGGAAAAAGAAATCAATTATTTTTACGTGAACTTTTTGTAACTTCTTTCAGATTCGCTTTGTAAAAAGGTTTAAAACAGTTTTCATGTAGATTTTTAGGTCTTGTGCGAAGCTACGGCTGCTGACATGCTCTCAAGTGTGATAATTTTTGATATTTTATAGACATTCTCGACGATGTTGTATCCATGCGAGGTACATCTTTAGCATCCAAATATCCAAATGGCATCGACGAAACCAAAATTGTGCGTAACTGGTTGTTACAGTCATATATAGGATGATAAACACCTTTCACAATTTTAGCCACCTGGTTAGCATTTTCGCCATTATAAAAGAAAAACTAAAATGTATCGAATTTTCTGTTTGTTGTCTTCTATTTTTAAAACCTTGTACTCATAACTGAATTAATCAAACAAAAAACTGCAAGAGAATATTTCAGTGTCAAATGTCACCTTTCCAATGAGCATAAATTTGAAATTGTTTGATAGATACCTCACGAGATAGCGATTACTACAGACGTCTACCGAAAAAATAATGGATAACTTTTTCCCCAAACTATATTAAAGTGTCTTTAGAAAAGATTGTTCATCCTGGAAGTGTCGCCAGCTGAATAGTAGTCTCTCATCTTCATTTATAGATTCGATTTCCAGCTTGAGTGTGGATATCTTTTGGAATGTGCTTTTAGCTATAACTTACAGACGAATAAATTCTAAGTTACAAAAACTGTATGTGGAATGGCAAACAGAATGGTAAATTTTTGGTTTTGTTTAATTTTGGTTTCTTGCTCAAAGGTAATTTTTTGCACATCAAATTGAGACATGAATCAAAATGGATTCTGATCCACTACAACCACCCAAGTCCAAAGTGGGATTCGAAACCGCGATCTTTTAAACCGAAGACCAAAAACCGGGAACCCATCACGGAAATTGTTGTAAACTATGGAAAATGCATCACGGAACTGTTGTCTCAAAAAATATTTCCAAGGGCTCATATGTGAACAATTTCATGAACAATCAGCATAACATTACTGACACTATAAAATGAATTTATTACAGAAAGTAGATGTACTCTTTTCTGTAATGGGCATAACTAAGAAAATAAAAAAAGTACTTTTTTCTATAATGAACAAAATGCAACCAATATGCAAGTTTGCTTATATATATAACAATGTTAATTAAATTCTTTTAATTTTCTTATTAACTTAAGAGAGTAGTATGTTGTCAGCATAAAATAAGATTCACAATGTACATAAAACGTTCCTAAAAATGGGTCACACGCCTATTTACAGTAACTTAAAAGAATGACGAAATATTCTTAATGTGATGTGGTATAAAAAATCTCAAAACATTAATAAGTTAAAAATTACAATCAAAAATTTCACTATAAACATAAAACAGAATGTAAGATGTGTTTACATAAAAGTACAAACCAAGAAATCCTTGGATTCTCCGGAAAGTTCGTGCCAATATTTATGACAAATAAAACGCAGCTTATTTAAATATTGATATACATTTATTAAATTATATAGGTACCATTCTGCTCCACAACCTTTCTCAATGTTTCGTGTAGCTTGAGAATTCCCTCCTTCCAAAACCTCTCAGATATCTCGGCAAAAAAATTTGTCCAAATGGGTTTTGATTTCAACCAAAGAGTCTAAATTTTCCCATTAAGAGAAACCCTTCATCCAGCATCCTCGCCATAAACAGCGCATATCCTATTTGCCGCTTGTGTCATTTTTGTCTTTTTGGAAAAAGAAAAGCATTAAATGCCTATAATGCACTTTATTTGCCACCATATTCCAAACTAAATAAATCGTAACCAAACTTTTTCCAATTATGGTTGAAGCTATCCCTTCGCTAGAATATGCACACAGTCATTTGTTTTTAATAATTGTAAAATATTCAGTCGGGTCTCTTGTGGTACCTACTGAAAATCAGCGCGAACTTTCCGGACAACCCAATAAAAAAGCCATTCTAAATAAAAATAAAAAACTTCTGTGTGAAGGAAAAATATTTAAAAAAGAATCCTTTTCAAGCAATGGCATTGAAAGTACGGTTTGGAAAGTAGATTCAAGCACCAAAACATTTTAAAAAATTAATCCATAAAATTGTTATTTATTTTTATAATCTTTATGCAATGAAACATAGAACATTCAAAATGTCTTTTTTTAATTTTTATATTAATATTTACATCGAGATTTTTGTTCGTGACCTAAAAATAGAATTAAGCTTAATTATTTCCAACTATTCAACAGCAAATATAAATTTTTATTTTTATTACAATGATAAATTTATTCCATTAGATGGCTTACTAAATAACAAAGAGAGCATTTTAAAAAAATTCGAATCGAAAATTTAGACACACAATATGTGTGAAAATCGATTCATTCTACAGCGAATTCGCATTCAAGGTAGAAAAAAAAAAAAATAATAAAACAAAATAATTCAGAATTAGATTAAATAAAAAACTCTTCCTTAATTTTACACGGGAAAAAAATTAGATTTTTTCAAACTCATTAAATAATATAAATACATTACACCAGTAATAAAGACTTTATAAATAAAAAGAAAAAACTTCTCAAAAGAATGTTTTTGTAAAATCAATCTAAAGCTAATTTTATATAATATTGGAATTAGAAATTGCTGTCGGATGAAAGAAAATTCAACACTTTTAGAAAGCTAAGCAAATTACAATTTAATCTGATTATCATTCCCAAAAAATAAACCATAATTTTTAAGAATTCAACTGAAACAGTTAAACAGAGTATGCTTGTGTACTCTACTTTACAGTTTCAATTGAATATAGGGATGCATATCAACATTAAACTCACAGAAACATTGGTATTCAATAATTGAAGATTTAACTAATCTTGTTATTTTATCATTTTTGAATCAAGAAAAATAACAAATCAAATTGAAAAAAATGTCTGACAAAAAACTTAATTGGCGATTTTTAAATTTCGAATAATTTTATGGGTGCTCGCTTTGCGCCACATAAATTTGAGCTGAATTAACATCAATGATTTGTTTTAAACAATTGTTGCATTTAGAAGTTTTATTCTGATCAAACGAGTCTCTTTTATTCAAAAAATTGAAGCATAAATTTATACATAGTTTATATAAATCTTTTGTATCAGAATTTGGTAAAATGTTTTTCTCATGTTAATGTGAAATATTTTAAAAATAAAAGAATAGCTTTGATTAGATTAAATTCAACAAACTGTAACATTACTATGTTTTCATTTGAGCATGTATGCAAACTGAACTGCAAAACGATACAAACTAGATAAAAAAAAATGTTATCTAAAACTGAACTTATTATTTTCTACTTATGAACAAGATTACTTTTAAAAATATCAGAATAACATAACCACATAAACGAGTTTTGTTTATATTTGAAACCAACAATTGTTAATTGATTAAATGGCAAATTAAGACCGAACTGATTAAATGGAAATTTCTGGTTAAAGAAAATTTATTATATAATGTTACCAGATGGGGAAGTGCATATCTATTTCTCTAACAGTCCTGAAAATTTAAATAATTTGCAATTTTCTATAAACGCTAAATACATAAACATTTGATATAAAAAATATAAACTTGAAATTTTAAATAATTATAATTCCAATTAATAAATAAACACTCCATAAAATGCAGAAATGTAACTATATAAATCAATTTTAAGCAAAGCTTTTATAAAGTTCGTTTGTTTGCTTTAAATTAAAAGTTATATAATACACTTAATGAAAAATTTTTGAAAAAAAAAATCACTCACCAGTTTTACTATGTTCAGAAGAATTGTAGCTCAAAAGATTCTAAAAATCAAACAAGTAGTCACCAGACTTCACCACATGACATGCGTACTGAGTCAAAACACTATCTGCCAAAACTGCACTGATTCGATAAGTAATGTTTATTATCACTCAGTGATAGGGAAGATAACGGGATGATAAGAAAAATTTTTTTATCAAATTCAAAAAGCTAATAATTGATAAATTTCGAATAAAATTTGTGCAGAATCAATAAAATAATAATTTCAAGGTATATATAATTAATAACAATTTATCTTCATTTATAATTTTAAAATCTGCAAAGCACAGTACGCATCTTTTAAATTTAACATTTGCTACACATAAATGTTATGTTCAAAATTAATTTCACATGAGCTGCTGCAGCGAATAGTAACCTTTATCAACTAGAGTTATATTTATAAATACTCAAATTTAAATATGATATGCCTTAGTGTCACGTTTTCGTGAAAAGCTTAGTGTAAAATATATTCATTACAAAAAAGTATTTAAGGTTTATATATATATATATATATATATATATATATATATATATATATATATATATATATATATATATATATATATATATTGTATGTGTATGAAAGGTAATTTAATTGTTTTATCACAATTTATTTAAATGATATTTGCATTAATAAATTTTTTGATCTTTCTTTTCAAATATTCGCATGTAAATATTCTTAGCATAATTACTTTTCAATGATTTGAAGAAGGCTTTGGCAAAATTAATCAATAGAAATCAAAATTTAGCAATTTAAGCAAGAGTAACGTTTTCTATTCATGACGCAATTCTAATAAGTTATGTGACTAAAGATATATAGGTCAGGTACAATTTTAAAGAAAAAGGAATTTGAAATTAATTTTCTTCGGCAAGGCAATCTATTTTTCTATAGTTGTAGATAGAAAAAGAAATGGAACAGTTTAGGGATTCCTTTACTCCCACAAATATTTTCAAATTTTTAAATCAGAGGATTAAAGCAGTAAAATGGAAAGGTTTAATTCATCTTCATAAATATAAATCATTCTCAAGCATGATTAGATCAGAAATGGACAAGAGCTTGGAAGTCCTGAAAAATGCTCGCCTTCTTTATAAAAGGTCTAAGCAAATTGATATGTTGGTTTGGTTTGTTTGTCGTTCAACAGATATTTTTCACACACAAGGATTAATTAGACAAAGATTACAGTTTAAAGTGAATTCTAAGCCATTACAAACATCCAAACCCAATGTGGGAATTGAATCCACGAATTGCCAAAGCCAGAATGCTGCGATTCATCTGCCAGCTCGTAAGATCAAGTTTGATCCTCCGACAGCACTCGCAAAAGTATGTTTTTTTCCCTCAAAAACAATATGAAGAATGAACTAAAACAACAATAAAATGTCATTGTCACAAAACCATAAAAGTCACCCTCAAATTCTACAGTCATGAAAAAGCAAGGTTAATCGAACGCATAGTTTCCCAATTTAGAGTTTTAATTCAAATTCATTGTTTTAAATCAAATGTTTGAATGCAAATTGATTTTTATTATTATTTCTTCTTCATAAGAAGAAAAATATAAGCATTTTTTTCACCGTCCTTTAAAAGTAAATATTTATAGCTTAACAAGAAATTTGCTTCTATGAGTAAAGCTTAATACATTTCAAGTTCTGCAATTTAAAACCAATGGTCGAAAAAATTGGAGTAAATCTCAAAGATATCATAGACATTGGTAGATGCAAATGAATTGCAAGATAAAATGATACATTTCAAAAGAGATTTATTACTACCATTTCATTTCAGGACATTTTACAGTTGCTCGTTGGTCGAAGATGTGGTGACGAGGTGTCCTACTTTTGATTCCACTTATCATACCAGCAATTTTTTTTCTCTTCTAATATAAATTTTTTCTCAGATATTAATTTGAAAGTTAAAAGATAATCAAGCAGCTCTTTATAAATAAGACTAAACTAAAATTATAATATTTTTCTAAATCACCGCGATTATTTACACTTATTCTACAGTGAAATCGAAAAAGCTGTAATAAAATATGAAATCAGAAATTAGAGCCTGGTGTTATTAAAGCTAATTATTTAACAAAAAACCTGCATTATAACATATGCAATACGATGCATTAAAGATATTTTTTTTTTATAAATGTTCGAATGTGTTTTTACCATAATCAATTAAAAAATAGTTTCACATAATATAATTACATTGTAAAATTATGGTTCAAATATATTCGAATGCACAGTTGAGTTATGAAAGTAAAAATGTGTACAAAAATATACATAAAAAATTCTTTGCTAGAACCTTTGGGAACAAAGAGAATAAGTCCGATCTTTAAAAAAAAAAAAAAATCTTATCATTCAAAGGAAATAAAAATTTCGGGACGTTTCAATTCTTAAAAAGATAATGTTTCAATATATATCTTCTTTTAAAGTAATAATTATATTTTTATTGACATAAATTTTTTTTTATTTACAAAGAATTCCGCTTGAATAGAGGTCGGCTCCGTCTTTAAAGATAATTCCAGCGACATTGATATTTATATAAGAAGGAGAAGGAGCTATATTATACTTTTATCGAACAAATTAATTATATCGATAATTGCGGCGTAAAGATAAAAATATTTTTAATTCGGAAGATCACAGGTTACATAAAATTTTACATCTTATATTCAATTAACAAACTATAAAAGTGTGAATAAAATATTTCTGGCAGTGAACTAACAGTTAACATTGTAATTAATTTATATTGGTAAAATAATAATGTGACTTAAATTAAAATAAAAACTTTTATTTATTGGATATTTATAAAAAATAATACTGACTGAGATGCGTGTTGTTTAGATTTCTACAAATAAAAAATAAATAATATAATATAAATGAAATTTTAAATTGTTATAACTTTACACTGAAGGAGCTAAGACAGCTTCTTTAGACATGTAAGACAAATTCCTTCGACAGTATTTTTAATGTCTTTAAACTTTAAAAATTAAAATAAAAATCGGTATTTATATATCACAAAAATTGCATTTAAAATTTATAAAAAATCATTTTTCATAAAAAATATTAAAATTCTTTTGAGGAAAAAAAATTATATTACAATATATATAATGCTTTTAGTAAGGATATAATAACAAAGTTGCTCTTAACTTCATTTTTTTTTTATAATTTCTAACAAGTTTGCTGATGTTTGGATCAAAATCAAAAGGTGAAAAAGAATCTGCTCCAACTCATCCATTGACTTAGGAAAACATTCGAAAGCAATCACTTGTTTAACAAAAGCATCCGTAAAAACACATACAAGCAATCGCAAGGTCTCATAATATTTAAATAAATGTCAATTATTTAATGAAAACAAAAAGTTTTATTTTAAATTCTGTAATGCTTTCAACATTTATAAATGAGTATTTAAAAAAAAATGTTTATAAATGTTTTAAAATTTGTATTTTAGATCGTTTGCAACTAAAAATTTTAATTAAATAGGAAAGTACTTAGTTTTATTGATTAGATTCTTTTCATTCAGTAGAATTCTATCAAATATCTTGAATTATGAATTGTTTGATTATAAGTTGTATTTAATTGATAAAATACACAAGTTTTTATTTGTTTAAAAAAAAAAGGCAATGTACCTAATGAAGAAAAAGAGCGCATTAATTTATTAATAAATATAAAATATACAATGCAAAAGAAAATATCTTTGTATGTCTGAAAAGCATAAAAAATAGAAAAAAATAAACAGAATCAAAGACTAAATAAAAGAATCTTTACTGCAAATATCCTTAAGATTGACTTTTTGTCCCTCTACTCTTTTCCTTTTACACACAATCGCTAATTTGAAAAAGACTTAAAATTTTTGAGCCAAATTCTGCAATATTACAAAGATCCATGTTCTAAGTGAGTCTAGTCCACAAACTTTTGAATTGAAGACTAGATCGCTAACTATGTAGCTGTTAGTTTATGTAAAAGTACAAAAGATCTATTAATAAAATAGTTTATTATTTTCATATATACTTATTTCTATTGATGAATATTCTGATTTTTTTAAAATATAGGGCACACAGCAAGTAAGTTTAAAAAGGATTTCGTACCTTCTATTTTTCAGGTGACTAACATGATATTCTAATTCAATCTTTTATGATTTTTTTCTTAAGGACATACGTAAAAAATAATATTTCGTCAAGACGGTATGTAAAAATAACATGCACTCTTGTTTGAGGGGGGGGGGAGAAAAAAAACCTATCGATGACAGCATTGTTTGTATTCAAGCACCGCATCAGTGCTGCGCTGGTGACAATAGGCAGAAACATGTTCAAACGTGAAAGGGCCGAAATGACTAATAACAGGTATTTGTCATGTAACACGATGAGAATCCATAGAACATTTGTAATGATGTAAAAGAAATTTTAAAATGTGTTACTTCACACAAAGTATCATTTTTTATGTATTATTGCATAAAAAACTATACTTTTATTTAAGCATAGAATTATGTGAGCTTAATATGTGGTTCTAAATTCATATCGCTTTTTTTTTAATGTTTTCAATTATTCATATAATCCTTCCAAAGCATTTTTAGAAATACATTTTTCTTTTAGGATGAAGTCTATTGAACTAAACTTAGAAATATTTTTCTCTTAAAAACAAAAACTTATAATCATTTTTATTATATTTAAATATTTTGCATTCTTAATACCATATTGATTATTGTAAAATTATGGTAATTTAAATTAATAAATTTGTTAGTAGTTGAATAGTTAGTAGCAAAAGATTTGAAAGGAAAAGAAAATTACACTTTTTCTCCCCACATTGGATGCAATTAACCCTTTTACGTATCAGAACATCGTGCATTAATTTGGCCAAAGTTGCACATGACTTTCTGGTGCGTCGTTGAAAATGAGATTATACGTAACAGGTTCATTCTTGTTTATTTCAAAGTAGTTTGTACCTACCATACTGTTCAGAATTATTAATAAAATTTGCTATTTATTATAGCATGAATTTGTTTGTTCCTAAATTTTTCTTTTTTTGCAATACTTAATATTTAAAGCTATCCCAATATTACATACATTAATATATCATGAAATAAATAAATTCTTGCAAAAATATGCTTTCTTACAAATTACTCTATGCCCCAAAAAATTAAATGCGTTCCAAATGCAAAAAATTATTCAAATGTGCACCCAAAGGGTTCAGCCAATACTGGGACTTGCAATTTCAGAATAAGTCCTCATACCTATTAAAAAATTGCCAAGTGATCTATATCAAAAAGAGAAACAATATCTTTGATAGAAACAATATATTTGATTTAATTTCTTATGTCAATTTTTGACTGCTTATAATTTGGTTACAAAATTCTCTTTTACCAACATAAATTATATTGAAATGTCATAATTTGCTTATAAATCATTTATGCATCATATTTAATTAACTTTTTTTATTGCAATAAGATAAATTTAACATGATCTATGTTTTATATTGAGTCACATGCAGCTGAAGGTCTGGGTTTGATTTGGTTATTGCTCTGGTCATTTTATGCAGGCCAATAAGATCGATAACTCAATGTGGATGCTGAAGCACTATAAGCAAACATGTCTGGGGGGGGGAATCAAGCCCAGAACTGAGGTCCAGAGCAATCATTGAACTGTCAGTTCAGCTATGCAGACCAAGGGCAGGACAATGCATGTTCAAGCCATCAAATATAAACATTCATAAACCTGGCAATCCTATTGGTAACTAATTAAAAAACATTAGAAGTTTTTTACTAAGGATTTTTCACAACTTCTATATTTTATTTATTCTTTAATTATATTCACAACTGTTTTTTGTTTTTAATATATTTATATTTTAAACTTTTAAAAAGTGTGCTTTGAAAGAACATGATCTAAGGTGCCCGACTTTTTATTTCTGTCTAACAATCTCAACTTAAGTATTTTTTTAACTTTATATAAAAGAACAAGATATCATGTAATATATAAAAGAAATACGTATTAATATTTTGGTTTGGTTTAAAAAACAATTAATTGTTTTAATCCTTCAAATATCAAATTTTAATCTCAGAAAGCAACAATATAAATTACATTTCTCAATTATTTTACATGTGATTTGTATTTTTATCACAAATTCTCATTTATGCTAAAACTCATTTATAGTTTTAGAAACTTCCAGAAGAATACACTTTTGATTTAATAATATCAATACTGATTTCAATATAATTTTAAATGTACATTGAAATCCAATTTCATAAACATTAAATTTTATTTTTTCTAAACTATGATATCCTTTAAACTTTAAGCAGACTATTAATGAAAATTGAGTAAATACACAAATGAAACGATTTGACAACAACTAAAAAAAAAAAAGGATTAAATTACATTTTCTAAATTTTATTTGAAATAAAAAAAAATCAAAAATGTCAAATTACAATTTCTTAGAATAATAAATTCTGAATTACAAATAAATGCTTGGTCATTTTGTAGTTCATTATTAGTTTATAATAATGCATTGTGGTTTAAAAATAGCAATAATTGAAATTTAAAATTTGTATAACTGTTACTACAATGTGAAAAAACTCATTGGTATTAATTTAAAAAATGCGTATACAATCACACAATATTTTTCAATCATTACGGCAGGACTTTCATTAACATCTTTATTTATGTAATTAAATACAATTTTTAAAATTTACAAAAATTAAAATGTAATTAAATACAATTTTTAAAATTTACATTTTAATTTTAATTGTAAATTTTATTTCCTTTGCCTTTCATGTAAATGATAATATAACAATTTTAAGAGTTAAACAATTCTTAATACAGAAAAGTATTCAAATTCAACATATTTTGTAGAAACATAAAACGTGGAATTTCAAATTAATATTTTGAAATGCCTTAATAGTTCTTTTCTGAATAACCAACATTACAAAATAAATGAACTAGTCTTTACTTTCTTTATTTAAAATTCTGATTTCACAGCAAAAATGAAAAACTATATCCACAAAAAATTTTTCAACTTCAACACTGAAAAGAACAATTTATGACTAACATCTAATATCGTATTAAACTTTTAATTAGATTTTACCAATCATTTCATAAGCTATCATAGCTTAGAAGACAGTACTTATCACAGAGAATTTAAAAAACGTTCATAAAGGTTATCACCATTCAATAGAATAAAATTTGGACACCAATAAATATTGAGTTGGCAAAGGAAAAAACAACACTTAGAAATGTCATAAATTATGAATTATTTATTTTTTGGTATAATAATAAACATGAACTATATAGATCTTTTGCTATCACGTCTTTCCTAAATTACAAAACTAAAATAAAATTTTGCTATCAGTTATTCATTATTAATAATGAAGAAGTTTCAGAAAAGTTATTTTGGAAAACTGATAACAGAAATGCAGCAATTAAACTTATGGTCGAATAAAAAATTAAAACTTACCGATGAGACAGAAAAAAATAAAAAATAATTTCATTCCAATGAAAAATTTCATAGTGATATTAGAAAACATTATAGTTGATTAATCTTAGGTACACTCTACAACAAGTATAAAATTCCATTTAACGAGAACTTAAAAATGGAAAAAGGCATACGATCAAATGTAAACAAAAGGTAAACAATGAAAAAATGTTAAAGAAAGCGGTCACAGATAGCTAGTTGTAAAATGAGCCTCCTAAATTAGAATAATTACCAAAATATTTATGCATAAACAAGGCTTACAAAATTAAATATTAGGAACAAAAGACATTCAAATTTATTTTCGCGTTTCCTTAAATGCTTTTTTTATAAAACTTGTTCAAAAATTCTTTAAAAGTTTTAATGCTGTCAGTTATTAGAAAATGATTAATTATTGCATGCATATGTACATTTAGCGCTGACCGTAATTACGTCATTTGTTTTCTTTTTCCGTTGCTATGCGGTTGCTAGGATGTTTGATAGTCAAAACAATGACTACAATCACTAGCCTGTTCGATCAGTCTTTCGATTTCTTCAGTTATAGTTTTAAATTTAATATTAAATTATTATATTTGTTTTTAAGAAAATATTTATTCGATTTTAAAAATGATTGTTCACAGTTTAAAGTCATAATTTAATTGTTTGTGTTATTCATACATATACAATTTATCTTGCTGTCAAATATTAAATGTACATATTGAAAACTCCACTTTATTTCGTTAGAATATTATCTTATTTATAAAAGATGGCTTTGTATGTCGACAGGAAAATTGATGATCCAACTGTAGGACCGCAAAAAACATTACTGACTTGGCACAAATGCCATCCTCTCATGGCTTGTGCTTCTTATGATGATGGTTCCGGCGGTCTTGTAAGTATTTACAAAGATGACAGCACAGTTGTGAGAAATAAAATCACTTCTCGGCTGGGTATTCAAGTCACTGCACTTGTCTGGCATCCAACAAAGAAGTGTTTGCTGATTGGTTGGGAAAGTGGAGATTTATCAGTCTGGAGTGAATTAGGTGGTAGAGAAGTCTATTCCTTTTCGAAACATCACAACAATGTATTATGCACCTTGAAATTTAATGAAAATGGAAAAATATTTGTTACTGGTGATGTAGATGGTGCACTAAATATATGGAAATTTGAAATGGGTGGAAGTTTTGAAATTTTATTAAGTCGTTCACTTAAGTACCATGTGATAGATGTAGTTTTCAGAAATACCAGTAGTGGAAGTAATGACAGTGAAATTAGTCGCCTTGCTAAGGCAGCAATAGATGGAGATGAGAAAGCATTAAATATGTTCTCAAGCTGGCAAGATGATGATGGACATGATAATAAACTAAATTTCTATAATAAAGAAAATGAATTTGAATTTTTTATTGGTTGCCAATCTGGGATAGTTTATTACGTGAAAAGTAATGGTTACTGTGAAGCTGTTTTGCAAATGGAAACATCTATTCGTTATCTGGCCTACTACAGAGAAAAAGATATTTTAATTGTAATTTCTAAATCACTTATTTTAGCTCAATTCAATATAACTCATGATGGAACTGTAAATGAGTTAGGCAAAATTAAATTAAGTGGTAAAAATACAGATGTTGTCATAACATGGGCTGGTGAAGGATTACTTGCAGTAAGTGCAGGAGAAAGCTCTGTTCATTTATGGAATGTAGAATTTGGTAGAAGCACAACTTTGTCCTTACCATCAGCAACTCCAGTTCACCAAATTACTAGTATTTCTTTTCTAGCTAGTAAAAATATATTATCAGCTGGTACCAATCAAGGATATGTATTTTCCTGGTATTTATTATACAAAGAAGAAGATGACGATATAATTTGGGAAGTTGAAGACATATTGAATGTTTCAGGATACATCAGAAATTTTGAGTGGTGTGAAAATCTCGAAGTTATGGGACTTATAACAACTACAGATGTGTATATTATATCAAAGCAAAAGATGTGTTTTGCTTTTGATGATGGTGTAACAGCAGTCCAAATGTCTGCAAGACAGGTGGTTATTGAATTAGTGTCAAGGGATCTCGCAGTACATTTACTTACTGAATCAGAAATTAAAGCGGTTTTTCTGAGCAAAAATATAGTCGCTCTTTATTGCAATGATAAATTAATACTTTATGAGGTTAATTTTAATGAAAAGAAAACTATGCATCTAGGTACATTTGCACCTCCATCTGAAACCATAATTTTACATGACCAAAGTGTATATGTTGTAAATGAAAATAAGATTGATGTCAAAACTTTCCAAGGAACATTGAAGGCATATTTTACTTTCACAAAAGAAGAAGGAACACCATCTGTTATGGATGCTTCAGGTAATTTTTTTGTTGCTGCTTCTACTATGAGTACTGTCAAAATTTGGGATATAAGTGGCAGGGAAGCAAAGCTAATACTTACATCTACTTACCCAAAAAATATATTACAAGATAAGCACATTGCATCAGTAAAATGCAACATTAAAGGAAATCGAGTAAGTTTCACAGCTAGAATAAAAACAAAAACTGGATTTATAAATGATTCATCTTTGTATGTTTGGGATACAGAGAAAAATATAATTTCCAGATTTGATTTTGCTACTGGTGTAGGGATGGATCCAGAAAATGAGCCAGCTACTAAACACCAGTTTGGACAAATAGCAAGTGGGCGATACCCTATTTATCATTTTTGGGTTAAAGAAGATCCACGTATGATTCTATGTGAAGCAAGATTATTACCTCTTCCTTTAAAAAAGAATACAAATAGTAATAGTTTTAGAAAACTTTTAAATAAAAGAAACAGCTTTTTAGAAAATGAAAAAAAGCCAGAATCAATAATTGCTGCTTTGTATATGACTCCAGATAGAATATTAATTATTCAGGACTACTTTTTTCTAGATGAAGAACAATCCAATGTTTTAGGTATAAAAATTCCTTATTATTTCTTGCTGCAAAAATCAAAAGTGGATAGTTCTTCAGAGGGAAGTTCTGCAAATGTAAAAGGACATAAATCTTTAGTTCAAAGAAAAACCATGCAAAACTTTATTGGATTGGAAAACTGTGATAAAACTACAACAGAAGCATTATTGAATTTTAGTTATTTTTTTTCTGTAGGGTGCTTTGATGAAGCATTTCTTGCTATAAAAGCTATTAAGTCTCAATCAGTATGGCAAAACATGGCAAAAATGTGTGTAAAGACAAAAAGATTAGATGTAGCCAGGATTTGCGTGGGAAAAATGGGACATACTTATGCAGCAAGGGCATTAAAAAATGCAGAGCATGAACCAGAACTTGAAACAAAAGTTGGTATTTTAGCAATACACTTAGAAATGTATGCAGAAGCTGAAGAATTATTTAAAAGTTGTGGGCGGTATGACTGGGTCAACAAATTATATCAGAGTAGAGGACAGTGGGAAAAGGCATTAGAAATTGCTGAAAAAAAGGATAGAATACATTTAAGAGATACTTTTTATAATTATGCTAATTATTTAGAAAGGGAAGGAGAAATCAATGCAGCAATAAAATATTTTGAAAAATCTGGAACTCATCACTTTGAAGTACCACGAATGTTGTTTGAAGATCAGAGAGCTTTAGAATCATATGTCCAAAAGAGTAAAGATCCAGAAATTCACAGATGGTGGGCTCAATATTTAGAAAGTATTGATGAAATGGAAACTGCTCTACAATATTATAAAACAGCAGAAGATTATTTATCATTAGTAAGATTATACTGTTATTGCAATAACTTAGAAAAGGCAGCTGAAATTGCAAATGAAACTGGCAATAAAGCTGCTTGCTTTCATCTTGGAAGACAATTTGAAAATCAAGACAATATAAAAGAAGCTATACATTTTTTTACACAAGCTAGAGCTTTCACAAATGCAATACGCATCTGTAAAGAAAATAATTTAGAGGAACAATTAATGAATTTAGCAATGATGGCAGGTCCTGAAGAAAAAGCAGATGTGGCCCAGTATTTCCAACAACAAGGTCAACTTGTAAATGCCATTTCACTTTATCATAAATCTGGAAATTTAGAATATGCAATAGAACTCGCTTTTCAAGAAGGTGAATATGATATGTTACAAAAAATAGCCATGGAACTTCCTAGTGATGCTGATCCACAGTTATTGCAACGCTGTGCTGAATTTTTCATCCAAAGAGGAAAATTTGATACAGCAGTGAATCTTTACATTATGGCAAAGAAATATGAGGAGGCCTTGAATTTATGTGTTGAAAATAATGTGACAATAAATGAAGAACTGGCAGAAAAATTTACTCTTGATAAAAAAGACACAGATAAAAAATTACGATCATATATTTTAGAAAAGATAGGTGAATCTTGTATGATCCAAGAAAATTATCATTTAGCTGCTAAAAAATTTACTCAAGCAGGAGATAAAATTAAAGCTATGAAAGCTCTTCTTAAATCAGGAGATACAGAAAGAATAATTTTTTTTGCAAATGTTTCCCGACAGAGAGAAATATATGTTATGGCTGCTAATTATTTACAAACACTTGACTGGCGAACTGGAGGAGATATAATCAAACACATTATTACGTTTTATACAAAAGGTAAAGCTTTAGACTTGTTAGCAAGTTTTTATGAAGCATATGCTCAAGATGAAATTGATGAATATCAGAACTATGAAAAAGCCCTTGAAGCATTAACAGAAGCATATAAGAATCTTTCTAAAGCATCTACTTCAAATAATGCTGAAAAATTAGAAAATCTTAAAGTTAAAATAGAAATAGTTAAAAAATTTGTTGAAATCAGACAACTTTATGAAAATAACCCAGAAGATGCAATAAAGCAATGCAGAGACTTGTTACATTTAGAAAATGTTGATGCAGCTGTTCGAAAAGGTGATATTTATGGCTTCTTAATTGAGCATTTTTGTTCTCATGAAAATTATAAAGTGGCTTATTCTATACTAGAGCAAATGCAAAACACTATGCCAGGTATTAACTTACCTTATTATATAAAAGTCGACAATTTGAAAGCAATTTATAAGGCCTTAGATTTGAAACCAAGTATTCATTCTAATTTATTAGATAAAAAAACAGAAAATGAACTTTCGGATAATGAAGAAATAGAAGAAGATTATCAGTCTATAGAAAACAGATTTTAAAAATAAGTGCCTTGAAAGCATCTTATACTGACTTTATTTCTAGAGTTAATTTGTTTCTTGGAAAAAAAAATTAATGAATGTGAGTTTTGATCTGTAAATATACTATAAGATAAATCAAAATCAATTTCAAATATATATGCTAAGTTGTCTAATAATAGTAACACAAAATAGAAAATATATCTGATATATTTCAAATAAATCTAGTCAATTTTATGTACAAGTTTTTTTTAATCTAGTTTTGTTTATTTTTTACTTTAAAATCATAGATTTTAACAACTAAAACAAATTTTAATAATTTGTTTAACAGTTATACAATTTTAAATTCAAGTTGCAAAACAAATTTATATTGTATTGTATCCCACATATCATTTTTCATTATCCACTAATAATTTTTTTTATTATTTATATAAGATATTGGTCAAATTTTCAAAACTAAATAAGAAAAGCTCATTAGTTTAAAGCATTGTTTTACAATTTTTTCATCTATATTTGCAACAAAAGTAATTCTTTGCTCTATAATCTCAAAATCAGTTGAACGCAAAAACATTATAAGGTTTGATTTTTAATCAGAGGGAGTTATTGCTAATTACTCCAATTGATAATCATACTCTAAATTATAGAAAAACACCCTACCTCCACTATGCTTTTGATCTATACCAAATTTTTATATATTTGATTTATAGAGGTAAAAAGATTATCTAAAAAAATTAACAAGATATATATTTCACTAAAATACAATAGTCAATAATATTTTTGCTAAAACAAAAAAATAAATTATATTTATAAAATATTTATAAGAATAGTTACCAAACTGACAGATTTTGAAAAAGTGCAAAAAAGATGAAAATTACCATTTACAATTTATTTTATTAATAAAGGAGGTTATTTCCTTTTTTTCTAAAAACTTTATATAAACATGAAAATACACATTTTAATAAAGAACTTTTAAATTATGCTTAGTAATCAATCATAATAATAAAATTTAAAATATAATAAATTTACAGAGAAAATTTTAAAAAAGGGAAAATTATAATTCTAAAAAGAATACTTTTGTCATCTAAATGAAAATAAAATAGAAAGATGCTAATCTATATCTTCTGCATAAGTCTACTACAAAAATTAAACTTATTATAAATGATATATTAAATATAAAAGAAATTTATAAGCATTACACACATAGTAATTGAATGGTTAAATCATAACAAATTAAATTTTGGGAAAATTTAAATCATTTTGTAGATAAATATTTGAATACATGTATGTGATGTATAATTTATAATTCTGCTTTTATATCTATAATTTTACATTTTTCCCAATTAGCTCAGTTTCTACATTTCTCCATTCATAATTACATTTTTATATATTTAAAGAAAACTCACTGTCCTGTTATGCAACTTCTATTTAAAAAATAAATTATGGTTATAATGAAAGGAAAGCCTTATTTATGACCTTTTTATGGTAGTCATAATAGTCTCAATTACAAACTCATGAATGCTTTTAATTTTCCTCAAATTTTAATGCAATATGAAGTTTTATTGCAATAAAGGTAAGTTTGTTATAGCTTTTATTAAGAAACCAAGATATATATATAAGTGAGGAAGGAATAGAAATAAACATACACACAAGAGGCTTATTTACATTATTCATTTTTATTGCACTTATATGACTGAATATGCAAATTTAGAGTTAATTATTGTACTTTTGTATAGTGAGAAAAATTGTTCCTTATTTAAAAGTGCACAAGAGTAGCGCACTTTTTAATACACTAACACAATTGTTGGTTTTAAAACTTTACATTTTTTTAATTGAATGTTTTAGTTCTAATTTAGGTCTAGCATTTAGCTTTAAGATGCAACTTATTTCATGTATTAATATTTTTTAAAAAACTGTGGATATGTGCAATGTTTAAATATCCTTTCAAGCTGTGATCTATGGCAAGTCTACTTAAAGAAGAATTTTTTAGGAATTTTAGAAAAGATATCAGAATTTATTCCAAAAACCACACTTTTTTAATATTCCTTGACAATCGTGAATATACTTTTTAAAACTGGTAAATTTCATGATTGACAAGGAATATTAAATATACTTTTTTTAATATTCCTTGTCAATCATGAAACTTACCAATTTTTATAGAATCTATTAAAAAATTTTTGCTAGGCTAATATGTGCATTGATGAGATAGCAAACATCCATGATCATGTTGTAGGATCTCCCAGTTGCAAATATTACTTAACTAAATAAATCAGATCATTAATTTATCCCTCATCCCAATATTTTGGCAAATATTTATTTGCATATTAAATTATTGTAACAATGTTACATAAATATTGTTAGCTATGTGTGTCTTAGTTAAAACTAAAAATTGAATTCCCATATGGTACATGGGTATAAGTTGTAACTTTTTCTAAATTAGATGATAGATTACAAATATTCAACTGTGATAATCATGTTAAGTGCTTTATAAAATATTTATATGTAGATTCATTAATACTGTGAACTATATGTTCATATTTTATCCTGAAGTTAATAAAAAGTTATTTAACTTTGCCTCTAGTGACGATTTATGTGCGTCTTAGATAAAACTAAAAATTGAATTCCCAAATGGTACCTAGGTATAAGTTGTAACTTTTTCTAAATTAAATGATAGATTACAAATATTCAACTGTGATAATCATGTTCAGTGCTTTATAAAATATTTATATGTATATTCATTAATACTGTGCACTATATGTTCATATTTTATCATGAAGTAAATAAAAAGTTATTTAATTTTGTCTCTAGTGATGATTTAAAATTGAATTTCGGTGCTAAATCAATTATTCCTTTTCCATTCTCAATTTTGTGTATACGCACACATACACTTTTAGATAATATACACTGGAAACTGATAAATAACAACTCACAAATTATAAATTGAAGAACTTTAAATCTTCAATTTAAGTTTTTGATACAATGCTAAATTTTCTAGGCATTTTTTATTGATATATATATTTAAACTTATTTTTTATACCAAAAAATTTATTAAATATTTAGAGTTATATTCTAATATTATAGATCTTTATTTCTTATTTAAGCTTAACATACCAAAGTGACTTAACTGAATTTATAAAATTCAAAATATGGAGATTCTAGATAAGACCACAACTTTAGCTAAAATAGCTATATTTACAAATTTATAACATATTCAGTTATAGGAATATCTTTATTCTTTCTCATTAGTTTGCATTTTCGAGTAGTTTTCATCTTATAAGTGTTTCAGCGGAAATAAATAAAAGCAATCCATCTAAAAAGGAATACAAGTTTGAAAAGTTTATTCTTGATCTTGTTAAAGTAAATTCTGTTTAATCAGATAATTTATTAAAGTTTCCTTAATGCATTTCCCTACCTTCTTATAATTAAAATCATTAAAGTTGATGTTAAAAGGGTCCTTCTGAAATTTTTGAGTTGCAACCAGGTTTTTAAATTTGTTTAAGTTTTATAAGGTTTTGCATTTTTCTAAGACTCATTATGAAATTTCTAGAGTAATTCAGAATGCATGCAATTGTGATTTTTCACTATATGAGCCAATAGAAGCAATAAATATGAGAAAAATAAACTAAACTATAAATATTAATGATTCTATTAGCATTCACATAATTTTCTTTAACATTTTTATTTGTTTTAGGATTTCTTCAACAGATGTACATAAAGACATAAGTTTATGTTTCGATCTAAATAAATATTTAATATATATTTATTAAGCAATGGAACAAGTTTAATTTTTTACATGATGTAACAAATATCATTTAATTGACATAATTTTATTTTTTTAAATTTGTTTTGTAGTATATTTTTGTTAAAAACAAATTTTAATATGTATTACCTTTCATAATGGTTATATTTCATAATTTATACTATTAACTATTCTTATTAAATATATTTCAGTTTTTAAATGTCACAAAAAATATCTTCAGAATTTACTAACAAGATTATGCAGTTCTATAACCAATTTAGACTTTCTTATTTTATTAAATATTCATTCTTTTATGTATGAAGTTCTAAGGCAAGGTATTTTTTTTAATTGAATATTGTTATTTTTGTACAATTGTTTGAGACACTGAAGTCTATCTTGAAATTTATAACCTATTTTAAAGCATTTTATTTTATAAAAAAAATTTAAACATTTTCAAGAAGTACATATTTTTTCATGGCTTGCTATTATTTATTAGGAATCATCCAAAAATATTATGTGTACTAATTTTAATGTATAAGAATTGTATATTACCTATACCACGATTGACCAAACTTTAGGGATTTGTGGTCTATTCCCCATTTAAAAAATCCAAGGCGGTCTACCAATGGCAGAGCTAAATTGATGTAACATATATATATATATATATATATATATATATATATATATATATAT
>JAPDSC010003547.1:275765-304681 GCA_026290005.1 Latrodectus geometricus | reverse complement strand
GAAAATTCTCAATCCAATAAAAGTAAATGGACATAAAATGATTTTAAAAGTATATGGAGATGAAACATGAAAAACTGTAAACATAAAGTATCTTGCAGAATTCATGTCATGAAAATCCTATAAGGAAGACAAGACTTAATACTATATAAAAAAGATAATGGAGTAATGGAAGCCAAAAACTATTTGCAATTAATTCTAATTTGGTGATAATTTTGACATGAAGATCAAATAGTACCAAATTGATTTTTGATTGTCACTGTTAAAGAGCAGGAATTTCAAGTGAAACCAGAAAAAAAGATATTTCAAAAATAATTAAATAACATTTATTTTTAATTTTTTTTTTTTTTTTTTTTTTTTTTTTTTTTTTTTTTTTTTTTTTTTCTTTTTTTTGTCTAATGATTATTTAGACCTAGAAGGACAAAATTTTGTGCCATTCATCTTTTCAAAATTATAATACTTTGCATATTTTTAAAAGTATATATAAATTCTAAAAAATATTCATTCCTTAAAAAATTTGAATTATTTTTCCAAGTGGTAACAAAATCCTGCATTAAAATTATTAAAAAGGTTTGCTAAACACATGAAAGACAATACTCCAGAGTAAAAAAATATATATATAAATCAAAGTACTGTAATTAATTCAACCTTACTTTAGTATATTCATATGGAGGAGCTTCTTCTGGATGCCAGCAACAAATTATTTGCCCATTATCAGATAAAACTGTCCAAGACTTTCTAACATAAATTTAAAATCATAATATTAACATGCAGAGAATATTTCTATATTTTTTAACATAATTAATAAATGCATAAAATGGTAAAAATAAATTAAAAAATATATAAAAATTTGAATATGAGTTACAAATTAAAGATTAAGTAACCTTAATGTTTGATACAAAAAATAATTCATAATAGATTATATTTGCAATATAAAAAGAAATTATTATATCACACAGATGCCATCAGAACCAAAGTTGCTAAAATAATGCTCAATTCAAAAATAATAGAACAAGGAATATCAAATTTGAAATAAAGACATTCTATTGGGACAAATGTGATCACTAAAAGAGCCTTTTGTTATTAAATTTTAATTTTTTACGTTAATTATAAATAATTATTATATTATGTAAATATATAAGAGTATTTTATTAAGTAATAAGAGTAATTTAATAGTAAAATAAATAAATTATTATGTAAATAAATATGAGTAAATACTTAAATTTATTCTTTATTATTCTATTCTATTTCATGACCGCAAATGACAGTCATCACATAATTAGAAATACAAACAAAATACAACTAACTGCAACATTATAACTTTTATAAAACCAATTACTTATTTTATTTTTACAAAAATTAATTGCTTTAACATAAAAAAAAATTTAATTTAATGTGTTATCACAAAAAATGTCATTCAAGCAAGATTTGCATAGACAAAATGGAAAAACACCATTTACATGTTACACAAATCAATTTTTAAAATCATTCATTTTGACATCTATGAATTCTTTCATCTATAAATATCTTTAATTCTAACAATCTAGAAAAACCATCATTTCTCTTTCTAATATGTCTTACATTTCAAACACTTTTACTTAAAAAAACTTAATTTTATAATAAAAACTTCAAATTTTTAAATATGTGTTTTTTAAATTTCCTGATAAAAATATATTGTTATAGCATCATATCAATAAAACATAAAAATCTCACATGATTCATCAAATTAACATGTAAAATTTTGTCCATTGAGAACAGGAGTTATGACAAAAGCATATGAAAACAATCATAATTTGTTATAACTTTCATATTTAAGTTGAAAGAGACTGAATTACTAACCATAAAACTGTAATGTTCTTTTAGAATATAAAGCTTTAAAAAATCTAAAATATTTATTTTCTTCCAAGACATTAGTATTTTAAAGATTTATTAATTTTTTTAAGAAACCATAAAAATTATTTTTGTTCAATAAGATACTCAACTTGTGTACCAAAGTAAAAGTTAATTTCAAAAATATCTAAAAATAAAATCAATTAATTGAGGCTCTGAAAAATTCGAGAAGTTCAAAATTATAAATAAAAGCAATTGAGAATAATAAGTTTTTATAAATTATGATGAAAATAAAAATATTCAATTTTAAATTATCAGAGATATCATTTTGTTCATAAATATTAATAAACTCTGATAGTGACAAGGAAAAGATTGTCAATTTTTTTGTTTAATTTAATATGAAACAATAAACTAGTAAAAAGAAAATTTTATAGAAATATAAATAAGCAAATTATAAATTACCTATCTTTCTTTGAAGAATAATAGCGATTTACTGTTGGAAAAGTCATTGGTGAAAGATGTTTTAAGCCATATTTGCCAAGATCTAGAAAATTTGTAAAATATAATACTTATAATAGAAAGAATTATCAAAACCTATGATAAAAAATTATTAATTAAAAATTAAATATACGAGGTAATATAAATATAATGCATAAAACTTAAACTAAGCTTTCATAAATATAAAAATATCAAATATGTCCTATAATTTATATATAATTAAATCTCACTTTGTTTAGAGATCCTCAAAATGCTTTGAGAAAGTTGCAAGATCTTAAATTCCATTCTGATGGATGTGCAGAAAATATCTTTCGGCTAAATACAAATTATTTTGAGAAATATGAAGTCACTCTTGAAATAAATATTATTTCTTCATTTACCCGACCAATATTATTCTGCTATTAGCATTTTCTCTTTTATTTATTTAGGTTTAGGCTTCTTCGTAAAACTAAATAACCATACTTGTGACAACTATATATATATTGGTGCTATTAAAAATAAATCAAATACTTAGTAAGGTCACTAGAAATAAATACAAATGAACCTTAAATGGAAAATGAAAACTTATTTCTTTACCATCAGTGAAATACTTTAACTGAATTATATTAATTATTCCCCTAAATGATATTCTCTAAAAATACTAAGCAAAAAATATTATTCTCCCTAAAAATATTAAGCGAAATATAAGAAGTTGCTTTTAGTAAACACTGTAGTAATATGTAAGTGACAAAAAAAATATTTTGGAGATGATGCAAAGTGCTTAAAATAACATACAATTTCTTTGAATAAATAAAATGTTGCTCATTTCTTTTTGCATGGCTATGACGAATTTATCGATAAAACATCGGATACTGTATAAAATAAATTGTTCCACTTATGATAAAGGAAAATCTTCTCCCCAACATCAAAACGTTATCTTGGTAAATTAAAAAAAAAAAAAAAATTGCAGCAGCAACATATCATCCGACTGTGCCTCAAACATGCTTAATTAGATTTAAGTAAGGAGAACATAGTGATCCGATTACACATCATATTATCAATTTAAAATTTTTCTGTGTATGACGAGGTGTATGAAGTTTATCATTTTAAGCAATTGAAAGAAAGGAATTACAAATAATTCCAGAGTAAGATAAGGCAACAGATATCATTTTTTCATCTGCATATCGCTAGTCTATCAAATTTCCATTCCAAATGTTATGTAGACCTTTGCTTTTTCAAATCTATGCTACCTCTCAGCTCCTCTATGGTACCTCTTTCTATCATATAAAATATATTTGATATTACATTCCAAATTGTTTGAGGGTTAGTCAGTTAAAAGCATCAAGTTTCTCAGTCACTTAACATACTATTACGATGTTTAGTAATTTAACTTTTTTGATCCATTACATATCTTGACTTCAAAGAGAAACATTAGCCAAAGTCTACAGAGACCAGTCTGATAAAATCTTCTTTAATATGCTTAGCTGAAGATCTCTTAATCTATTGACAACAGAGTCTATCTGTTGCTGGTTGCCTTTATCAATAAACGAACTACTAATAGGAAATATTAGTCATCATGTATGGACATCGTAATTGTCGATAGGTAAGTTCCCTGTTTCATGTAATCGAAGTCACAACCTTAAAAATTTTGCCATCTCAATAATACCCTCATTTTTTTTTTCTATTTGCCCGAATATTTGTTGTTATTTAATACGCTTGCTATGTACAGCGAAGTTGTGATATGTTCAAGTTATAATTCTTCCCCACTTCCACAAAAAGGGTTGAGCAAATAAATTTTATATAATCGTAAAAATGGAAAATTTTCTATTTTTACGATTATATAAAATTCCTTTCCTTGATTTTGCGATTGAGAAACTTTAATTTGCATTTTTCAGTCTCTGTCTCTGTTTTTTTTATTTATTTTTTTTTATTTACTTTATACTTTATATAATGGATGTTTTACTTGATAGAAGTTCTCTAGTGTAAATATTTGAATAATTTCCTTAACATCGTATTATTCCTAATTTTTAAGCTCTGTATTTCTGTGATGAAATAGGAAATAACGTTTTGTTTCACTAAACAAGGCTTCTGATCTGTATACAAAACAGGACTGAGTTAGTTATATTATTTAAAATAAGAGCTTGCTTACCAATAATTTATTACTCAAAAAAATACAGAAGTTGAACATGTTAGGCAAAACAAACTTTTCAGATCATTGTTTATGTACTTTTCAATGAAAATTATGTGGTATTATTTTTTAAATTTTGTCATTCCTTTTTAATTCAATGTATGAATTTCTTTTTTTTTTTTTTTTTTTTTTTAAGAAAGGAAAATATTTTTTGAGCAGCATATGAATACACAAATCTCTCTCGTCAATTCAAATTTAATAAATTAAATTTTCATAGATAAAACTAATTTCTTTTTCTTTATTTTTTGTTTATTGACGATCAACTTTTTTTTTTTTTTTTATAAAAAATGAAATGCTAAGTATTCTTAAAAAATTGATGCCAACTTATGACTCTTTATATTTTAATATAATTTAAACAAACAGTAGTTTGTGTTCTTATATATTTGAATTTTCTGAAGAAAAGCATAAATTGTGGAAATCTCTGCATTTTGAAAAATATTGAAGAGATATATTTCTTTAATGTATATCGTTCTCATACAGAAATTAAGCTTTATTAATCTCTATTTTAGGATTTGGAATATTTAAAATTTATTAACAAAGAATTTAACTAAAGTTTTGTATTCAAAATAAATAAATAATGTAACGTTATAAATAAGTAAACTTCCGTAAATTTTTTAAATCTTAATCTTAAAATCTTAATTTTTAAAAAAGTAATTCTTTAAATCTTAATCTACTACTAGAACAAATAATTTATGTAATATATATATCAAATATTATAATTTAAAGCAGTTATAACTACATAATAAAACTTAATTTAATAGTAAAGTGAAAACAATCCAAATGAAAAAAATCTAATAATATAATTTTATAGAGTACGGTACAATTAATATTGAATTAATAAGAAATACATTTTTTAATAATCAATGATTGAAATTGTTAGTTATTGTAGCTTGTAGTGGTAATTATTGTCAATAAACTAAAATTAAACATATTGCTAGTGATTTTTTTAAATCCTAATTTCTTATTTCAAATTATTACCAGTTCTTTAATGGAAATAGACTTATTTTTTTATTCTTAAATGTAATTGCATTTAAAATAGTAAATTGAATTCTATATATATTGACAATAACTTAATAAGTGATTTCATTTGTTTTGCTAGTCATGTACGTCAAGAATGTGATTCGGTTGGCGGCAGTGGCTCGCCGATAATTTACTCCTATTTGCATATATTTCAGTGACTAATATAAATACTATAATTTCCATGAGATTAATTAATGCCCATCAACCTGATAATGATTGACGAATCTTGACAAAATAAATATGAACAAGTTTAGTCCCTTTCTCATACATTTTATCATCTTGGAGGAAAAATCTTTTTACCATTTTAAAATTTTGAATTATAATTACTGTCTTTCAAAATAGGAGCATAAGTTATTATTTTGACACTAATACAAAATATTGCTTTGGACAGTTTTCAGTAGTGATTATTTATTATTCTCAAACATAATTTTCGATTGAGAAAATTGCCAAATAATTTTTGTCTGGAAACAATCTCGTCAGTAAGCATAATTTTTACAAGTTTTTAATAAAATCAATTCTCCTTTTATATTGGTACAGGGGCTTTCTTTGCTTGTAGTTACAGAAACAGATGCTATGATTATTATTTATGCAATTGAAAACTTTATTATAACAATCTGTGACTTATTTGTGCTTAATGATTGCTTACGTTTCAGCAAATATTACAAGAGTAAACAGAAAGTTACTCTGTAAAAGGAATTAAATCAACATTAAATTGACTTTATATTAAGAAATTTAATAATCCACAAAGTTTAAACTAATAAGAAAATTGAATGAGATTGATAACGTGGCGTGTAATATAATTTTCCTGCAAAAATATGTATTTGCATACATAGGTATGCAATTTCTATTTCATTTTTTTACATTTAGCTATGTAACTTTGCGATTGATCAGATTATTTTGAAATGTTACTATTCAGTTTTTGATTAACCACATTATTTTAAATTTAATTCGAAAATAATTCGAAACGCTTTTCCTTTTCAAATCTTTCTCCCTGATAACAAAGAGAAGGAATATTCAGAAACTTTTACTCCACTCACTTTCTGAATATTTTTTCTTATTCTTTCTGCTTTTCCTTTTTTCCTTCTGAACATTTTATTTTGTCTTCTAAATTTGATCTATCTTCTTACTGATTTTTTTTTTTTTTTATTTAAGAGGATCTTTGTGTTTTAAAATTTTTATTGACTTTGTTAAAAATTGCTAAGCGAACTTTTGTTAATCATTTAATTTAGCAATTATTTACGTTTTATTTTAGTTTAAGTCAAAATTAATTATATTTTAATTTTTTCCTATTAATCATCTGATTGAAAACGTATATATTAATTTTGATTTAAACTAAAATAAAATTTAAGCTAAATAGAAATTATAGAACAAGTTCTTTCTTAAATACAAAATATTTGATACAATATTAAATTTATAAATATTTACTGATTTTGCCATGCACTGAAAGTAACTGCCCGCCTAAAAATGCAAATTCAGAAAATTTTTAATAATTTTTTGTTCTTTGAATAACTGCGTAGAGCTATAAAGCTACATTTAAAACGAAATAAGCAAGCTAGAGATTTCTACCAGTTAGGATGGACAATTTCCACTGTTAAATGATATGATTCATTAAGTATCACACTCACAGAATTAAGAAAATACGCTTTTGAAAAACATTCTAAGAATATGGATATGTGTGTGTGTGAAATATAATGATAATATATATAGATTCCCGCAAAAATATAAATAGTTTTCTTTTGATAAATATAGATTTTGAGAAAAATCACAAGGAAAATCTCTAAAATTCAGATTGAAATTTTTTTTACCATAAATTTATCTATGTTTTTATGCTTCTTACTATCGTAAATCATATTTTTAGAAACGAGTTCCTCATAAATATTCCATTTGTATTGTTTTTATATCAAAATCGTTGGACTGTAAATTTAATTTCGAATGTAAGTAGCAGTAACTCATTACGAACTGTCTGATTGTTTTTTATTATTTTTTCCTTTTTTTCTCTTGATTCGAAATCTACAAAAACGCTTTTGATGGTTCTATTCTGAGAATGTGTGTTCTCATTAACTTACTTATTTCATAAGTCTTACTTTAATAGGAAAATTGGAAATTCCAAAGGACCGATTAAGAGGAAAATAGATCTTACCAGGTATGTAGGTGTATTTAATGAATAATGTATGGAATGTTTCCCTTTTCTGTTTTATTTAAAAGATAATTTATTTTCAGAGTTAGATTTTCGTAACCCGCCATATATTTCTGATAGCTTTTCAGTTTGACACAGTTTCAATGTTTGTGTTAGAGTGATAAATGTGAGCAACATTTTATGTGAATTTTGTAGTGTACTAATATAAATATTGTCCTTTTCATTTCCTTTTAAATGATGAATGTATTTGGTAATACGTAAACATCAAAACATGTAATCGAAGTTACTTCAATTCAACTGTTACGAAGTTTCTTCAGAACAATTAAAGATCAAGCCGGAAATTGAATGGCTTACAATCTGGCCTTCAGTTCAATAGTTTATGTGCTCGAATCTCCCATTTGGACTTGGGTGACGTAATGTTTCAAAATTCAGGAAATAATTGTTACAAGTCTAGTTAGCTCTCATATGCAAAAAGTGGTGGTAAACTGACAAACAAAAATATTTTAAATGATTGCATTTTCCCGGATTGTTAAAAGGGTTTATTACATTGAATGACCTTTAAAATATAAAACTTAATTTATTAAAATTTATTTAAAGACAAAAAATTCCCTCGTACTCACCCGACAAATGTAGTTGCGGAAATTTAAAATCCCTCTTCCATTGATTGGTATCGAACGTAAGAACCCGCCATTCTGAAGAGCAAGCATTATTACTAAGCATGTTATCTATCATTGAGAAAAAGCATGTTATTTATTATAAAAAAAGTGGTTTCCAGTCTCAATGCTGCAACACCGGTCAATATTTCCTCATTTAAAAAAAAATAAAATCTAACTGGTTGTATATTTTATAGGAGTATCTAATACTAGAGGTTAATAAAACGGTAGTTTTTCATTGATTAAGAAGCCGATAAAGCCTTAATAGTCATGACGCTTTTTTACCGACTTTGTAAAATCATGATATATTTTACTTTCACTCAAATATATTTTCAAAATTAATCCCCCACAGCTCGATAGTCTTCTGGCCTAAATATCAAATTATTTCAATTAGTCATTGGATGATACCTTTTCTTACCAAGCTTTTATAGCCTTCAAAATTGATAATCTTTTTCTGAAAATAAATTTTGACGTACGTTCTAGTAAATGTTCAATTGAAAATAAGAGTGTATTAAATAACTCAGTTTAAAAATAAGGCAAACTACATTATTTATCAATTAAAAGAAAATCTTCAACTATAAAAAATCTAAATAATTGGACTCAACTCTTACTTACCTTTTTCACTTTTGAATTTTTATAATACACACATTTATTAAAAATTAAAGAAATGTGTGTATTATAAACTTCACAAATAAAAATACTCAGATGAAAAGCATTTCACACTCAAATAAAAAAAAAAAAAACATTCGTATTATAAACTTAAATGAATTTCCAAAGGAAGCCTGATACATAAACATATGGCTGGCTTACTGTAAGGCAATTGAGTTTTTTAACTTGAACATTCTGAAATAGGCGAAAAATATGATTCATTCGTAAATTAAACTTATCATAATTTTTTTTTTTTGTTCAATCCATACAAAAATCTTTCAATTATATATATATTTGATGTTAAGGAAATCTTTGATATTAAGGAAATCATTTTGTCAGGTTTTTTTTAAGTTGAATTATTTAATAATAATTATTAACATTACATTGTTTTGAAGAATAAAATTTAAAAACGTAAATCATTTTAATAAATCAGGCTAATGAGTAGAAAAATTTATAAGTTATATATATATATATATATATATATATATATTACGAAATTATTCTCATATTTTTATTTATATAGCACACATAAAAATTAAGTTATTTTCTACTATATCTTAAGAAATTAAAATATGAACTTTTTCTGCTATAAATAGTTAAAATATTAAAAAAAATTCTTAACCAGATTAAATTTTTTGTAGAGTTTATTAAAATTCTAAAATGATATTTCGCATTGTATATATGAATACATACCAACATGAATAAAATTAAACAAAATTCATTTTTGCTTTAATATCTGAATTTGTAACCAGTGATACGTAAATATCAATAATTCATGAAACATTTTCTTATTACTGCAACTTTTCTTATCAGATATTATTCGCGAAAGACCAAGATAGGGTATAGTCTATTTCAGTGATGAATCAAAACACTATAATGAGCTATTGAAAAGATAAAAAAGAAGCCCCACTTGAAGTTACTCGTCCTTGGCTTCCTTTCAGAATGCCTTACAGCCCAATTGGCCACTGTAGGAATTAAAAGAACACAAACCCAGTTGCATTCCTCTTTTAAAAATCACCTCTCGAATTGATTGCCCATGCTACCTGCATAAGGAGTGTGAAGAAAGAAACTATCAAGAAAAAAGTCTATCAGGTTCCGTGACCTCGTGAAACCAAAGGAAAAAAGAAAGAAAAAACTTGTCAGACTAGTTTCCACTCACCCTTCTGCTCGAAACTCTTCTCTGAGAAGTACGATTTCAAAACATTCGATTCAAATTGCTATTTACCAAGATGGATCCCTCGAAATACGAATACACTTCAGAAGTGAACGGGTATCATGCGAACTATATGCGAAATTCTAGAGCCATAGGTGTATTATGGGGTGTATTTACTATATGTTTTGCTATCATTAACACCGTTGTCTTCATTCAGCCACAATGGATTGGGGATACGCCGGAAAGCCCTGGCACCGGTTACTTTGGGTTGTGGCAGTCTTGTCGGCAGAGCATTGAAGATGGCCAAGAACTAATTTGTCAGGGCAAATTAGATGACTTCGGAACGAATCTGTCACCCGCGTTTCGGGTAGCGACAATTTTTATAGGTTTATCTGCTGTTGCTATTGCTTTATGCATTATTTGTATGCTTCTTTTCTTCTTCTGTCACTCATCAACTGTGTTTCACATTTGTGGATGGATGCAGGTATTTTCGGGTAAGTAACATCGAAAAAGATAACTATATTTTTATTTAAACAATTCCAATTATTTATATAAGATAGCTATAATAGTTAAAGCTGATACTTTTTCTGTGGTTTCCAGAAAATAAATTATGTTTGATATGTGTGTTCGAGTTGTTCAGTTTAGCATGAATAAACAAATGGTACAGATAATTTTTAGCAAGATTTTTCTTCTGATTCATTTGTTCTGAGTTTAGTGAAATTCTTCGACAAAGAAATTACAAAATTTAAATAAGAATAACTCTATCCTTTGTTGTTCATTTATTCTTTAAGAATATAATACGTTTCATTTGACTGAAAATGTATGCAAAATGTTAACATTTACTTTTGCCATTGTCAATTTTATAATTATTTTTAATTGAAACAAATTATTATTAATCTCCAATGAAACCAATTATTAAGAACAAAATCTGATTTAATTATTAAAATTTAAAAAATAATCATTTAAAAATTATTAATACTAAAACATGTATTTTTATTTTTTAGATACGCGTGTGTGTTATAAAAATTTATTATAAATTTTTGTTTAGAGCTTGATTTCTTAAGTATATTTTATAAACATCATTTTATAGATCCAAATCAAAATTGATATATCTGATCTTTGAAACATAAGTGATCTAAATTCAATGATACATTTAAATCAATACGATTGAAATACTTCAAAAATATTAATGAACTATGGAGCTTTGAGTTTAATTGATAAATCTAAATAGTTATATTGATTAATGTATATTGTTAATTAATTATTCCATATTAATTTTAAGAGTGGTTAATTGTAGACCACGTAACATTCTTTTTAATAGTGGTACTACTGCAGTATAAGTATTTTATTAGGTACTTGAATAACTAAATTTATTATTGTTTTTATGTTAAGATAAACATGCATCTAACAATCGCTCAGAATAATTACTGAAAAGGGTTGCAGTACATTTATTGCGAGAAATTCTAATAGATCCCTTAAAACATTTTTACCAATCAAACTAAATCACTAACATACATTCCTTAAATCAAGTTTTTTCGATTTTTTTTATTAAGAGCGTTGTCTGGTTATGTATAGTTTAAAACTGAAATATTTTATGAATTACAAGTTGTGTAAAGTTAAATTATTATTATTATATATATGGATAGAAAAATGCGAGACACTTCAAATAATTTATTATATATTGACTTATCATTTATTTAAAGTGATATCTTTAAAATCGGTACATAACAATAATATATTTGTTAAATAGAACATAATTTACTATTGGTTTTATTATGTATGCAGTAAAAACAAATTTTGTTTCGTATTGATTTATTAGAACAATCAAATTAAAAAAAATATTTTTAGAGATTCTTATTGAAAATTTGATTGATAATTAATTTTATTACATGATCATTTTATTTCAATACTAAGTTTGGTTTACTTATTATGAAAGAATGTATTTTACATCATCACTTGTTCTTAATGCAGCTTCGCTGAAATGCCTTTCGAATAGTTACCGCTCTTGCCTTCTGTTTAACAGCTCGTGGGTTCAATTCCTAAGTCTGCTTTAATTGCTTGTATAATTTGGAATCCGTTTAAAATTCTAGGTTCCTAATTAGTTAGTTCTTGTTTTTTTATATTTAAACTTTAATAAAATTTTATTTCTTATATTTATGAAAACTTTTTATATTCTTTGAAATGATAAAAGTTTATATACAAACATTAGCAAATGCACTATTAAGATGTAATATAAGTTTTAGAAAATTCAATGCTTGAAATTAAAAACTGAAATTATAAATTTCTATTTTTTTTAAAATTCTTATAAATAAATACAATGGATTAAACTGTATTAATAATTCAATTATGTTTTACGACAATAGTTATAGCTCATTAACCGTCATGCTTAACTTAAAAAGTTACAGGGAAATACTCAAATTAAAAATTTATTTTGATTCAAACTAAACGAAAAATTAGAAAATTAAATTCAGTGAATGAAATTAATAATTTAAGTTGAGCTTACGTCATTGTAATATGTTAATTTTTAAAGCGAGTCAATAAAAATATATATGCCGTTTAGTAGGCAGCTTACTGCTCTTGCTGCTATAGGGTGGGCAGTTTGACTCAACACCTGGAGGTGTTGTTTGACTTCACTGACCTTTCTGCTTTGGAAACATTCTTGCTGGCTGTGTCTCACCTGTAAACTGGAATTAAAGAAAAATATGAAATCTTCTGACTTAATTCTATATTGGTTAGTTGAAAATGTAACCCCCTTTATTCAAAAGTTTATTTTGAACCAGTATTTATCAATTTTATTGAAATTATTCATTGTGTAAGAAATCTCCATTTTTGTTTCTATTTTGTTTCTTTCCGCGTGCTAAAGTTATAAATAAAAAGAATAGTAAGAGAGCGTTACTATACGACAGGAAATACCGGGATAAAATTCCATTCATTAAATGGTCTATGGGAGTGGTTCTAGAGGTATAAGCCTTTACAATTTATTTAATTTATTAAGAAAAAGCTGTAATCACATGATATGTGATGTGTAGGATAATCAGTTTGATTTTTTATTCCTACTGGCGACATATAACTTTTAAGTTGAGCTTACGTCATTGTAA
The DNA here is from genome assembly GCA_026290005.1 of Latrodectus geometricus. Lineage (NCBI taxonomy): Eukaryota > Metazoa > Arthropoda > Arachnida > Araneae > Theridiidae > Latrodectus > Latrodectus geometricus. Next base: position 291,480 of record JAPDSC010003547.1, on the reverse strand, counting down.
TATGTTAATTTTTAAAGCGAGTCAATAAAAAAATCTATAACTTTGCCACGGTTTTTCAGTTTCAGGAGGAATTTCGCCAAAAACTGAATAACCTTGGCAAATTGTTTCGAAGAAAATGTGAACTATACTTATGTGCAGGATAATCAATTTGATATTTTCTCTATCGGCTACTAATAAGCTACATAACCAAAGTAATTCTGTGTTGTGTGAAATCACTACAATAATAAAGTCTTGTTTAATTTCATAACCAAGGGGATCGATTAAACTATTTTCCACTAATATTACAAACAATAAAAATAAAAAAATGTGTCGCTCATAAATAAGTATAACTGAATACAACTTGTTTATTATATTTTTTTTATGCCTTTTGCGATAATTAGATTAAATGCATTAATTTTTATATTAAATGTATAAATAGCCTAAAATTTATGTTCGACTCTACCAATTATTAGAGTAATAACGATTGTTATAACCTTTTCCAAACTATCAGAGTAATGGCTTACGTTTTGTTCGGTTAGTCAAAAGCTTAAGTTAAATTAATAAAGCAGACTTAATTTTTTTAAAAAAATTAGCGTAATTTTATTGTTAAATCATGATAGAGTTTTTCTTCATCAAAATAAGCATTTACTGTACTTAGCAATGTATTAATTTCAATATAAAAACATAATAAGAGAGGTAAAATACTTTCCAGCTTCTTTATTAACAGTTATTATTGAATAAGAATATTATAAAAGTTGATATTTTTTTAATATATTTTAAGTAACTTTAAAGGACATTTTGAATTTCTTCTCAAATATTTATTTTGTGACAACAGGTTTTTTTTTTGCATCTACTCAAAAATTTTTATTTCGATCATCTCATATTCTTTTATTAAAAATATGATATAAATATATATTTCCCAAAAGTTTCATTTATAGAAATAATATGTGAAATTGTTAGGCAGAATAAATCATATTTTCTTTGTGATTGTGAATCAATTTAAAAAGGAAACTCTTGTTTGGTATTTTTGTTAGTAGAACAATTTGCTTGCAGGTATGTTTTCCAAAATGTAATACCTCGAGTTACGATATTTGCTTGGAATTTTTTTTCTTATTCAATTCAATTGAGCTTTATTCAACCGAGATAATTGGGAGAGAAAAATGCCGGCTGTAATAACGTAAGTAGTGACGTAATAATGAATTGAATAAATAATGAGGTAATAATGGCTGATCGTTATGCATTTGGAAACACATTTGACTGCATCGATAGGAGAAAGAGAATATAAATAAATCTAATTATTTTTAAAAATAAGTTCACCTATTTTAAAACTAAAAAAATGAATCTAGTTTTCTAATCAGATAGTTCATATTTCTAATAGAAAGAGTGAATAATTCGAGGCTTTGTGAATTATGAATAATTGAATGAAACAAGTAAAGATAAGAATGAAATACGGTTTTGTAAGAGTGAATTGAACCGGAACAATGGATGAATGTATAATTGGTTTAATAAAAGAAAATTTTATTCTTTTATTTCTTTATTTTACTATCCAAAATCATATTCTTTTCTTTCTTAACAAATGTAAATGTAACAATTTGAGATTTTTTCAGTGTTTATATTTTATAAATAGTATTTTTTATATTATTTTATTGTATTTATATGTACATTCGCTTCTCTGGATAACTCAATATATATTTCTTAAAATTTTGATTACAGCGTTTGTAAAATTGATTCAAAACATAACATGTAAATATTGATTTGTGCACTGTTAAGTTGCTTATGCTGCAATGTTATTAATTTAAGAAATGTGATATTCCGCTCTTGAAATCTTTTCACTTCAAAAAGCATGTTTCTTCTTCTCTTTATAATACTGTCATCTATGCCTAACCATTGAGTGCAAAGAAAAAAATATATCGGGGGGATTCCTTCTTCTTCCTACATCTCAAAACGTTATTTTTAAATAACGATATTATTTTTTATATAACGATATTTACTCATTTGTTTCGAGTTTTTACAGAAATATTGTTTTTTCCATTGTATATGTATTTATGTTTTACCCAATACATCAATAAAAAATGCATTGCAACTCGGTTGAAAAGAATCTTGACATTAGCATTTTATAATTTTATATCTAAAAAGAATTTTCGAACATTCAACGCTTACTTCTATTTGATTTTAAACATATCTATACATGAGACCTATTTCATAGTGCTAAACAGCATTAACAAAGCAAAATAAACAGGAAATATTGTTATTTTTCCAAATCGCAGTTGTTCTCAGAAAGGTATGTGCACATTTTCCACTGGCCCTCGAAAGCTGGTTCGCTAGTCTATAGATAAAATTTACTTGTAGATGGACGGTTAAGGACTGTCCTTGAGTTCATCAATTCAGGTGTTCACTACCAAACGCAGGCGTGCGTGTTTGCTGTCATTTAGAATTTACTTTAAGAAGATGAATTTGATCGTATCAACGCTTGTACATAAAACTTGACTATTCAATGATAAATACATCAATCACTTTGATACCACAAAGTGTATAGCCTAACATGTCAAAGTTGTTAAATTTTCTTTAATTATTCCCAAAATATTTTTGTTTTTGGGAAAGATTTTTGATAAATAGTGAGCGGCAGCACTCATTTATAACAAAGGAGGCAACACCGCAAAAATCTCAAGTAACCACAGCTTATACTCAATACCGAAAGCGACATCTATCTCTTCGCTGACAAAAGGGAAATAAAACTCTGAATAAATATAAACTGTAGTTTCTAGAGAATTAGCTACATTATACATTGCATTTTATCAAAATCTGACTTCAAAATTTACCTTGTAGAGTTTGATCGAAAATTATACATTTATAATAGAATAACATTATTAAATCAATACTTTTTTTTGGTTTCAGGAGCCTTTATGATTGTGGGTGTAGTTTCTTTCCCAGCAGGCTGGGACGCAGAAGCAGTGAGAGAGGTTTGCGGTCCGGAAGCTGATGACTACGATATTGGTCAATGCGGAGTAAGGTGGGCTTACATCCTAGCCACGATCGGCATTTTTGATGCCGTTATTTTGTCGGCTTTAGCTTTCTTGTTGGCAACACGATATGTTAAAATAGCCCCATCAGAACCCTTAGTACCAAATGGTTCTATATATAAAGGTATAAATCGATTTACAGATTTTATGTACTTTTGTGATTTGCACTTTAAATTTTGTCTTGTTATTTTTTTAAATTATTTTATTTCTATTTTTTAAATTATTCCATTTATAAAAATCTAATATATGTAGAAAATGATTTTGAAGCATTATTTTAGGACTCATAAATATCATAGTTAGAGCATTATTACATCATGGTCATTTTTAAACATATTAAATACTTCACATTATGCTTCAAGTAATGTTAATTTTTTTTTTTAACAATGTTCCTTCCGTGTTATCACTTTTTTATTAATTTTATCCATAAATATGACAAATAAATTCACAAATACTTAAAATTTAATAAATATGTTATTCAGTTATTTTGTCAGTAGATCATGTATTAATCTCACTTTTAAGTGATATTATTTTGAATTTAATCTCCCTGACCAGATAACTTCACAGATAGTATGACAGATCAATAAGCTACTCGGTGTTGACGTTTGTTGTTATTGATCTGAAAAATTTCAGTGTTTTATTTTTGTATTCTTAAAGAAATATTCATCAATTTCTGCTAATAATTATATACATTATCCTTATGAATGCCTGATATATTTATTTACCATATTTTAACAGGTGAAGTAAACAGTGCGTTTCTGGCAGACAATCAATCCTTGGCTTCAAGAAAGTCGCTCGCTCTTCAGCCTGTAATGTTAATGCCTCAACCAAGAGATCCAGAGAGGATATCGGAATTTTCCCAAAGAACCGGAAGATCAAAAGCTAGCCATTACACCTCATCTGTGCACAATTTTCAGTTATAAATTTGCCAGTTCTATGCAGATCAAAATTAAAAAGAACAAAGACTTAAAAATTTATATATTAACAAATAACAAAGCGTGCAGTTGGACATCTGATGAAGTCACAGTAACTCTGAACTAGATTTTATGTATAAATATTTATTTTTAGACATTTTTATTTGAATATGTGTTTTTATGTATGAAATAAAGAAGAAAACGCATTTTTGTTCTTTAATTGTTGTTTCTTCCAAAACAATTCAAACAGAACAATATGAATTGTATGAAGAAAATTACATATCAGCCAAAATCAAATGCATCATAATACGATTGAGAGTGTTGTGCTATTGTATGCAAATTATTAAATTTGGAAACTTATGAATCGATGAGCATGAGAGTTATTTGCGCTTAAGTAACTTGCGGAAAAATCAGGATTTGATAGATTTTTCAATTTAGATTCTATTAAGTAAATTAGAATCCATATAGATAATAGAAATGTTTTTATTATGTGAACATTAAAATATATTAGAACTTTTATTACAGAGTATCATTTAAGTCTATTTGACATCGTTGAACAGATAGATACGTTTACATGGATTGTATGTGTGTGTGAATATATTTAATTAAATCAAAACTATAACGTATGACTGCAATTCAAGAGTCGATTTATTTACCTGAAAACATAACTAAGTTAGGATACTTGAAAAAATACCGAGCGTTTACGATTGCATTCATAAATGCAATATTCTGTATTTCTTATACTATGAATAGTGTTTTCAAAGCAAACGAAAACAAATATTAAACTAAGAAATCTTTTAATAGACAATTGTAAACTTACTAGATCACTACGATATGATCGACACATCACTACACACAGCTGTGCGAACTTTAACCAGTTAATTTTAACGTAACTTTATCATTCGTGGAATCAATTATAGTATACCAAAATTAGTATGTTAGTTCTTTTAAATTTGAAATTAAGTCAGTCCTAATAAGCACAAACTATTATTTTAATGAATCATTAAATAATAAAAGTGTCTAGCAATTAAATTGCATTTAATAGACCATGAATTTTACCCGATTGTTGGAGCAGAAGCCAGAATTTTATGAAATCAAACGTAAGCCAAGGAGTAAAAAAAAAAAAAAAAAAAAATGGTGTGAATTACTTAAGGATCAGGTTGGAGATTCTTGTGATGTTTTAGACTGCTTATTTCTGCTGATCAAAGAAGTCGCTATGCAGACACAAATTTCTTCACTTATATAGTTTATCGGCCGTTGTTTCGTAAATATATAAATGGTTACGGAAGTTAATAATGGAAGTAAATTTCTTATCTGATCATGCGCAACCCTGATTCGGGTTCATTTGCAAATTTGAACAATTTTCTTTTTTTAATATTCCATTTTTTTTATTTATGAAACAAATATTGTCTCTGTAAGAATGACTAAATTTCTGTACAATGTTATCAAATTTTACAACTAATGCTGACCATTTGGCTGCCAGGGGAAATTTCACCCGATTTTATTTCATTTAAAGAACATTTTCGACTTAATCTTAAAACAAAAATATAATTAAACAATAACCAATCACATTTCTATATACCGCATGGGGGAAAAATCATTCTGTAACACTATATTAAAAAAACACAAAATTTAAAAACAATCTTTAGAAAATTTTCATTCAGCAATTATACATACGCATATCATTTTTTGAAGCCCCTCAAGCAAATGAGCACTTTTTAGTGACATTTTTACCCCTCCCCTTGCAATGAAAGAACCCCTTTACAGTGACGCAGTTTTTCTCTACCTTCTCGTTTTGCTTCTTTTTTTTGTTTTAAAAAGTAGTTTAGTTGATTTTAAATTCCGGAAGCAAATTATCGTACGTTTATTGCATTAAAGTAAGAAGCATTTCTTTTTTAAAAATAAAATTTTAAGCAATTAATTAAATTATGTTTATTATTTAATAAATAATGTTCAATTATTGACTTAATATTACAGTGAAAGCTCATCCAAGATATCACGCTTTGTTAATATGAATAACTTTCATTCCTTTAGTAGGTCGATAAAACTTAGTACCAAGCATCCTGGAAAACTAAACACTGGAGGTTTCGTTAAGATGACCACCTCATCGAGACATTTGCTTCGTCCTCGGTCAAGAAAAGAGAAGGCATCGAGCCCTGATGGGCTGTTGTACCACTGAGTCTAATTTAGTTTTAATATGAATAGCTATTCCATAATCAAAAGCAACTATTTGAATTAATTTTGATAAATCACAATATACAACACAAGACAAAAAGAAAAGGCTAAGTTAAGATTCATTTTTTATTGCATACAACAAAGAAACAATCTCTTTTTTTTTATATAAATGTTATTCTGTTATAAAGTATCTGTAATTTTATGTACAGGAATAACAAGCCATTTTATATAATATATACACAAATAAATATCTGATAAGCAGTGAAAGCATCCTTCCAAACAGGCAGGCACAAAAGTGTGGTCTAATGTGGCAAGACAATAAATAGAACTTCGAAACCGTGAAGTTTGATGGAAACATATATCTACAGAATACTATCAACAATTAGTATGATCAATGTTTTTGCATAGTTGGAAATGATGATGAATATTCATGTTATTATTTAAACCATAACTTATACATGGCATTACATTTAATTTTATATCATTTAATATACCACATTTACATTAAAAATCTTATACCACATTTACATTATAAGAATATAATGTAAATGTAGTATAAAATTATATACATTATAATTTTATCTGCATTTACATTAAAAATAAAATTTTTCTCACATTTGAAAATACACAATAGAACAAGAATATTAGGTTCAGAATTTGATTAAAATGAACAATTTTGTAAAAGTAAATATGATAAATGTGAATTTATCAATACATAGTACTAATGTAGTTCTAACAGCAAGTAAATATACTGTGTAAATAAAATGTGATACATTAATAACAGAAGTACTTTAGAATCAAGTAGTTATAAGATTGAAAGGGAATATGTAATAAAGTTAAAATATTCTGAATATCAAATAAATATTCATTCATGCAAGAAAAAAACTATAAAATTGTTAATGAAGGACCATTATTAAAACAAGAATCAGGAACGTTTTCAGCAAAAATGTCCCATATTTTTTTGAATTCCAATACAAATATTTAATTTCCAAATATGAAATTTAATTTTATAATAATGAATGTTTCAGGAAAAGTAATTTTGTTAATAAAAAATGTTTGATTTTGTTAAAAGATTAATTCAGAATTGCTCAACTCGGAAGATATTTTTCTTATGACATTTAAGTAACACGTTCAAAAATTGAATTAAATCAAAAGACAAAATAGAACTTGAAACAAACTTGCTGTGGAAAATTTAATTTGGGATCAAGTAGTTTTAGATTTATTACAATTTTTTCTGCAATGAATATGTGACAAACTTTGATCTCAAATATTCAGATGATTGTTTGCTCTGTTGCATTTTTTCTGCACATGGGTTAATTCCATTGGGACTCATTTTAAATTTATTCAGAAACACTATAAGCATCCATGGCTGGTGCTTAATTTCACAGGGAGATAAAAATTAAATTGAATTATTAACTTATTTTATATAAAGATAAAAAACATGGAAAAAAAATTATGTACAAGAATGTGTGTATAAAAACAAGAATTTGAAATGAAATACTTAATTTACTGCATATTGACAAAAAAATGAAGTTTTTTACAATGAATAATCTATTACAGACATACATACTAGCTTATAATGAACACTTTCTAACAATAGAAAATTTTAAAACTTTTTTTATCAATATATTCTTAAAAACTTGTTTCCCAGAAAATATTTAGGGAGAGAAAAAAAAAAAATTTAAAATGAAAAGTAAAAATGGTTGCCAGTAATAAAGATATACTTTGGAGTTACACACTTCAATCTGTATAAATTTATTTTAATGGTAATGCATAAACAAATAACTCTCTTTATACATATTTATATAGGTTTTAGAAAAGTTTTTTTTTCTAATTATAGCATACTGAAACTTAGTTAATCTGTATTTATAAACATGATGAATATGTACTTACAAACATGGTGTGAATAATTGAGAACTTCAATAAAAAAACACTATAAAAACAAGCATCCTATTACAAACAGTAAGACAAAAATAGCAATTAAAAATATTTTTAGCTCTGGAAAACATTTTTAATAATATTTATGCAAAAAAGTAAATAAAATATTTTATTTTTATCTCAATGTAAATTTATTATTATATTGATTAGGAAACTGAATTGTAAATTATTTAAGATATTGAAAAAGTAGATTTGGTATTATAAAGTAGTATCAAAAATGCAGTGAACTTCTTAAACAAAAATCTGACATTTTTAATGAATTTAAATTTAATTAATGATAATTTTTATAAAGTATTTGAATTCAGTACTATTAACTTCATTTTTTTAAGAAATTTTTTTTTCTCCATATTATACTAAATATTAAGAAAACATAATCAGCAGATCAATAATTATTAATATTTTTTATATTTTCACTGTAAAAGTAATGAATATAAAAATTGTATTCAAGAAATTTATTTATTGTTATATCAAAGCTGTCTACTTATGTTTTATTTTTAAGCATTTATGTTTTATTTTTAGCATTTATGTTTAATTAAACAAAGTAAATCATAATTAGCTTTGTCTATGGATATGCAATAGCAATGCACATGAAATAAAAGTATACAGAATTCAATAGAAAATCCTTTAGAAATTTATGCTTGGTTGAGTAAATCTGAAAAGTAATATAGTCACAATTATCATCTTTAGTGTATAAAATATAAATAAACCTTATTTTAATAGCATAAATGTGTTGATTACATTTAAAATTTTTTAAAAATAGATTTGATAATATTTTCTTAAATTCTTTAAAAGAAGAATATTAAATAATTCATATGCAACAACTGCATAAATCTATCAAATATTTCAAAAAACAAACAAAAAGAAACAACTCAATATTTTAAACATTTTCAAAAATATTTATAAGAAAAATAAGATGAAATGTTAATAATAAAACAGATTACAAAAAATAAATGTAAAGATAATTAATGTGGGAAACAAGTCACTAAAAATTTTGCTTATGTAATAAGGCAAATAGTTTGAAACATATGCAAAATTGAACAATACATGTTAATCCTAATAATTTAAAATGTATTGCTAAAAATCTAACAATAAGTAATGAAAATTTAAACAAATAGCTGACCCCTATATTTTTGGAAGGCTAAATTATTGACTATATTATAGGCAAACTAAAAATTATATAATTAAAGACATCAAACTGATTTACACATATATATTTATTGAGGACTTATTGTTGTACTTATTAAATATCGAAAACTGAAATTAATATTATGTGTCCAACAGAAAATTTAAGAAAGGTAAGAGTAGGTATATTAACATTTTGTAGTAATAAATTTTAGGATTTTTTTAAAATTATTGAATATATCAAAATAAAAATATATTTACAATAGAAAATAAAATATATATTATAAATAGTAATTGATGTAGATAAAAATTTAAGATAGAATATACAAAGACTAGCACTTTTATAAATCATTCCAAATTAACTACTTTCTCAGTTTTATTTTTAGCATTAGAATTTATTTTATAATGGGATTTGATATAATTTCTAAAAATAACTTTTGCTAAGTACGAGTTTGCTTTTACATTTAAAAATACAGATGTAAAAAACACTATGCATTTTTAATATTAGTCAACAATAATTAAACTATAAAAGAAATTAAAAATAAGATATGAATAGAAAATCAGAAGACAGAGTCAAATACTGTTGCATGAAAGAAAGGAAGAAAAAAATCTTTGGTATTTTGAAGTATTATTTTTTTATAATAAAAAACTGAACGAATTTAAATTTCATACTAAATTTTTTTTATATATAGAATGAACTTTTGCTTTTGTTTATACAATTTTATAATTGATCTTACATGACATGAAAAGAGAAATTCACTCACTCTAAAACGCAAAGCAATTTCCAATTATAGCTGCAAAATAATTACTTTATAACTCAATAGTTGCATGATATTTACAATTTTTAATTAATAATATTAACAAGTTATCTCTAATTTATTAGTAAATCAAACGAAATTAATACAAAACTTAAATCAGTAATGTTAAGATTATTATTTTCAAACAGATTATTTACACTAACGATGAAAGTGGGCATCATCAGTGAACTTGTTTTATGAAAATGAAAAACAATTTTGGAAAACAACAAATAAATGTATATCACTTATTAAAGGAGAAAATTTTCAAAGCAAGAATTTAAAATTGATATATTTTTAGTACTCTTCAATAAGAAAGTTAAAGAAACTTTTTAACTAGAACAAAAATAAATTAAAAAAATAAAATGGATATAAATGATGAATAAATAAATAATTCATGCAATTAGAATTATTCTTTAATAATTCATATAGTAGGCATGTTTTACAAAAACTATATTACTTGAAATCTTTATAATTTTTGTACACTTTATTTTACAATATAAAATTGCATAAAATAGGTTTACAATTAACACTACCTGAGTGCAAGAGATGAGGCAAAGAGACAGGATTTAAATTATTACTTCAAACTAGTAACCCATTTAACATAACCAGCATTAAAAATCATTCTGGTATGTAACATTATTGCCTAGTACTACGCAATAACCAAACTTCTATGAATAATTCATAAACATTTGTGGGGGAAATGCAATGACATTCATCTTATACAGTTTTTGTATTTAAAACAAATTTGTAACAAAATGCTGCATCACAATGAGTAAATGGCTATAATACAAACATGATTTTTAGTCAATGATACAATAACAAATAATCCCTATTAAAATCTTTATATGCATCTGCAAATAAATTCTAAAACTAATTACACATTTGCAGATACAATTTCTATACACTCTATACAAAAGAACTTTTTTCATAACAAAGTGCCAATTTCATGGCATTTACAATGTTATAAGTTAACATGAAAATGTATTTAAAAATCTCACTGGCATTTGAGAGATGAAGACAAGTCTTTTTCTTTTGGTTCCTCAGAAACACTCTCCAAGGAGTGACTGTTTTGCATAGATTTTGGAACGGCTTGGAGTTCCTCTTTACAATGAGATGAAGAATGTTTAGTTTTTGAAATAGAGGCTCGATTAGAACGGACGGCCTCAGAAAGATGAAATTTCTTTTTAGTGGGCAACTCTAGCTCATCTCTAACAGTGTTCACCAAACAAGCTACACAATCTACAACAGCAGATTCTATATCTACTAAGTCCTCACGTGAATGCCGATGACGATTTTTAGATCTGTGCTCACCTGATGATTTATGCTTTGGAATGATAACTTTTTCACTGGCATTGGGCAGGTTAGAAGGCAATTTTTCACCGGAAGTTAATTTTAAATGTTTCTTAGGAGAATGTTCATGGTCATCTGAATGTTTTCGTTTTTCTTTTTTTGGGCTTTCCTTGTCTCCTGTATTATTATCTTTATAAGATTTTGGGTCAACAGTACAATTTTTCTTTTCATGAAATTCACTTGATTTATCAGTGTTTATTTTGAAATGCTTGTGTTCTTTCACTTCAGGCTTAGCAACAGTTTTCTTGGACTCCTCAGCCTGTTTGTCAGTGTCAAACTCTTTCTTGATGAGCTCACTTTTAAAGGATGTATTAACTTTTGCCACTTTTTCATTTGGGGTTGAATTCAATTTAGTTGAATTATGCACCTCTTTTTTCTTTGGAGAAAATTCCTTTTTTATTTGGTTTTTACTCAATAAAACAGATTTTATGTCTCCACATTTTTGAGGAGTATCAACCTTGGACTCTCCATTAAGAGATTTTGAATCATTCTTTTTGAAAATGTCAGTTTTAAGATTTGGCTCAGTGGGAGATATTGATTTTGTATCAATAACTTTTTTACTCCCCTCAACATTTGAAGTATCAGAATCACCAGATGAAATTGACTTGACACATCCTTTTTTAGGTGTATGAGCCTTAGAATCTTGATCATTAAATGTAACAGATTTTGCTTCATTTTTCTTAGGAGGGTCAAATTTGGAACTATGTTCATAAATTCTATGGCCATTTTTATGTCTGTCTTCAGATGTTTCATGCTTTATATGCTTTAAAATAGAATCCAAAGGTTGACTTTTCTGTTTTCTATGTCCCTCGATCTTTCGATGTTTCTCAGATTTCACTGGAACATCAGAATCAGCTCTTTTTTTAGAGTTTGATGAATCCCTATGCTCTAATTTTATTTTTTTAGTTTTGGGAGAGGATGAATCAGAATGACAAGACTGATTACCAGGTGGAATGTAATATTGAGCTAATCGAACATGCCAAGCAATACTTGTGACAGCACTTACAGTCCTGAACTGATGAATGATGTTTCTTGGTAAAAAATAAATATCATTATCACATAATTGAATACGAGCATATCTGATACCATCACGATGAAGTTGATTCAATTTAGCATCTTCCACCCATTGCACACACTAAAAATAAATGCAAATGCATATTAAAACCTTATAAAAAAATTTAAATAAATCATTTGCTAACTAGAATTACAACTACATGCAAAGTTATGGAATTTTTAAAATAAATAAATAGCAAAATAATTAATATAAAATACCATGCTTCTAATTTTGATGCAGTTAAAACCTTGAAAATATTTACCAGGGAAAAATAAATGTTTATAAGATTTTATGTTACTTAACTCTCTAATATTGCAAAATGTTAAAAACGTATTTTACTAATTTCATACAAAAACTATACATTTAACTAGAGTTAAAATTTTCATCTTTCTTTTCATATTCTATTCCTTTTAGACTGAACAGACAGTTCAAAATGATGAACTCTTCAATTAAAAGTCAAAGCATAGAAAATTTAACTAACATATTATTATAATGATTGGGATATGAGATCACAAAATAATCAAGAGAATTGCAATTAATATAAAAATGAGTAATGAAAATATTGTTCGATTACACTTAAATTAATTTATAGTAAATTTACCTGTACTATTATCACAAAACTAATATTATAGCATTTAGAATATTATGGGAAAGAATAAAAAGTTTTATTCTTGACAGCAGCTTTAATAAATAATTTTATTCATTAAAAGCGGTTTGATAGAGGAAAAATGCAAGAAAACAATCAGTTCTCTAGCATTCTTCCTCCACTCAGTCAAAAATGTAAATACATAAAATTACAAGCATTTAGTGTAAATAAGCAACAACACGGGAAAATTTATGCATGGGAATCTAATGAATAAAAAACAACAATAAGAAAGACTCATTCTATAATACTAAATTTAGTAATTGCTCAAAATTAGAGTAATACATATTTTAATAAGTATGTTCAAGGATATTTATATTGTATAAAAATATAATAGAAGTGTATTCTAAGATATTTAATTTGTTTTTAAACTATTTCATGTTAAAAAAATTTTAAATTTAAAACAAAACTTTTTCTATTATTTTTTATTGATAAAAACTAAATTGAATGGTTCAAATATAAAGAATCAAAATTGTAAGCATAAGTAAGAAAATTGAGTTATAGAATTAATCCATTTATAATAAAATTTTAAAATAAAAATTTTTGTTCAAAACAATGAAGAAAAAGCATTAACTTTTACTTCTAGTAAGTGTAAGATTTTTCAAATGAAACATGGAAACAGAAGAAAATATTTTAAAAATATAAAAATGAATATGAAAAACTATGAATTTATAATTTGTTTGGCAGTAATAATAGCAATTTTCAAAGCAAAAAAACTGCACTAGAATTAATATAACTCATTCTAAAAATGCTAGAAATAGTTTTACAATAGTGTTACATTTTATATTTTCTTTTATAATGATAATAATAAACTAATAAAAGCCTAATTTCACCTTTCTCTTCTTTTTAGAAAGTTTGAACTTTTTGTTTCAGTATGCAAAAGTATTATAAAAAATAGTTTAAAAAGATTTTCAGTTCAGATAAAGGAAATAAATATAAGAAAAATCGTTATTGCCATTACGATTAAAATGAGGAAAAATCAATATCCCGCACACTAGCTGAAATGTTCTATTAATTTCACATAAAATATATAGCCTTAAATGAAACATTTAGAACAATTAAAGTGTTAGTGTAAGTAAAATAGAATTTAAAATCAATTGTAAAATAGATCTAATGCAACCTCAGCTTTGAATCATACTCAAATAACAACACCAAAAATATAATAGAACTTATGTACAAACATACATATAAAGAGAAAGCAGAACATATAAAGCATCAACAGCTTTGAGAACTGTTAATTCGGATAACTTAACATTAAGTTACACAGCAACTCTTGATTTTGTGAAAAAAATATCTATAATGTAATTGATATCTGAATAAGTTTTGATGATGATAAAATAAATATATGAAATTTTTAGCAAATCAAATCAAGATCCTGAACTTGATATTTACATGTTATTTAAAAACATATAGCACGGTTAAGAACTACAAGATGCAATGATGGAAACAATGGTCAGTCTTAGCAATAGACAAAATCAAAGTAAAATCAGCTAGTTTACAACAAAAATTATAAGTAAACATTTTCAAATGTTTTACAAAACCAATTCTAAGTGCTGGAAAAATAGAACTGAATTGGGTACAGAAAAGTGAAGGGAAAGACTCATATTAAGACATGGATATCTAATTAAAAGCAAACTTAAAACTATTATTTTATTATTAGTAATATTTTATATCAAAATTAATGGATGATTTTGGACAAGTTGTAGGAAATATTAGAAAACTGCATGAAATAAAATAAATCACTAAACAAATTAATTTTAACCACTATCACATATTTGTTTCTAGCATTTTCATTACTTTGAAAAATCATATTGCAAAACGATTTTAACTTGTTATTTAATAAGTTACAGTATCACAGTCAAATATTATAGACATAAAACACAGAAATCCACTTTACAAAGAAATGAGTGAGACAAATTATAATAATATCACAATAAAATGTTCATTATTAATAAAAAGTCTTAATTTATAGCATATTATTAATAAAGTGAAAGTAGCAGATGTGAAAGTATTGTTACTGTAACTATTACATGCAAATAAAATAATTACAAAGAATTTGTGAATACCAAATAAAATATAGCATTTTAATAAATTTTAATGGTTAAAAAATGTATTATACAAGAACATACCAACACTACAATTATATTTATATGAATGACTCCTATATAGGGACATATGAGCTATGATCAGATATTTTAAGAATTTCATCATTCATAACAGAAAAAAAAAAAATTATTTGTCAGTAATAATCAACATAAAAGGAGCTCTTATTATTATTTATTCCTCCCTAAATTTAACATTATTACACATAAGAAAAACAAACACACTATGAGATATATGATAATTTTACTGCAGCATAGATTTTATGAAATTATAATTAGTGTTGATTTCAACAATATTTTGTTTACTTTGGGATGCAGAAGTAAAAATCTATAATTCACATTTCTTTTTCAAGAATTATTTTTAATACTACTACTACTACTAATGATAATAATAATAATAATATATATTATATAAATTTTTTTTGATTGTATTTAAAATTTATTTTAGAAAATATTTAAAAATAAAGTGCTTTCTCATATTAGATTTTGATAAGACATTTTACTTAAATTAAAAATACATATGCATCTATAGTAAATGTATTAAATATATATTAGAGTATATATATATATATATATATATATATATATATATATATATATATATATATATATATATATATATAT
>JAPDSC010003547.1:217376-270765 GCA_026290005.1 Latrodectus geometricus | reverse complement strand
ATGTTAATATGTAAGTACCCTGCATTTTTTGCATAATAAAAGTGGCTTGTAATTTCATAAGAAATAAATTTTTAACGCTTTTATGAATATAAATTTTCAAGCCTTTTTTTAAATATTAATTAATTAATTATAAATTATAAAGCTTATTTAATATTTTAAAAAATGCAAGTAATTGAGCCACTTCATAATCAAAACACATGTTTTAATCACCAGTAATACCATAAGATTTAATTTTCCTCCTTTCAAATATTATGCATATAAATTTATTATTGAAACATTTAAGGGTATCAGGCAAATCTTTTTTGCCATAAAAATATGCCGTCAAATTTTGCAAGTTTAAATTTTTTTTTTCAAAATGTGAAGGAAATGCAGAACATTTTATCTTTATTTTAACAAATAGATAAACTTTATTTCTATTTTATAAAGCCCAAATCACATCATTAAATGACATACTTTTACACAGGTATTGTCAATGGGATAATCCGCAAGTACCCATTTAAGGTTATTTTGTTTGTTCTTCAGTATAAAACTGAGAAATGACAATGATGTCAAAACAAATACTAGTATGTCAAAAGTAACAATTTTATATGAGGATAAGAAAATTTATTTTTATTACTTAAGTTAGTAAATAAAACCAGTTTTTCATAGCAAACAAAGAATAAACTAATGTATAAACAACAAGAGAAAATAAAAGCAATAAAAATTAAAACACACACATTTATCGCTTAAATTTTCATTAAAATTAAAAAAATATAACTTTAAATTATATCTATAATACATATGTATAAAAGAAAATAAGTACATAAAATTTTTTATTTATGAAGCCAAAGTACACTACTTTCATATCAAGATGGAATTATTTCCTTTTCTATAAGCATTTAAATAGATATGAAAGCCACATAAAAGCATTTTTTAATTTTTTGAATGAGAATAAATGACAGATTTAACTATTAGAACTTGTTCACTAACAAATCTAGCTTATATATGGCATTTCTCATTTCATTCAGTCACAAAATAAATATTCTTTAAATTTAGCTTTGATAGCTGTGAAATTAAGCTCTGGATTTTAAACAGTTTATGCTTATCAAATTTTTTAATTAATGCTGACCACAATTCAGGTATTGATATTATTGCTGAATTAATTTATTGCTTCAATAAAATTGAATATATTGCTCTTTTTCACTTCTCTGTTTCCTGTAACTAAAATCCACAAAAGATTTAAATTCCATAAAAGTTCACAAAAAGCTATTGTAATTTTTTATAAAAATGATAATTCTAAATGAAAAATAAATATAAGGTTTCTCAAAAGAAATGTCATATCAGTATCACTGACACATTTGAAGAAAAAAGTTTAAAACATTTTTCCATTGCCCAGAAACATAACTTTATGTGAAATTGTATCAGTTAATGATATATTTAAAACATTAAATATATTTATTTATTAAAATACACGCACAAGACTCATACTATGTTAATAAGAATATTATAACAATAAGGAATTAAAATTGATGAAAAAAAGGAAGTCATATATCACATGAAGTTTTCAAAGTATGATTCTTTACATTACAAAATAATGATCTAAAATAGAATTTAAATAATTGAAATCTATAAGGTCTTCAGCTACATTATCTTGATATACAACTTTTTTTTTTAAAATCTGGATATATAATTCCAGTACTCTTTAACTGATATTATTGCCGTGTTTACACTAATTTTGAAACATTCTCAACTCATTTTACAAAATACACAAAAATAAGTTAGGAATTCAAAATAAGTATTGGCAGAAATGCAATAGGTTTCTTCTGGAAAGTGTTCTGTTAGATGTTTTAATTTCTTTTACATGGAACTCCTGAATTACAATCATGGATCAATTTTACTGTTAAAATTACTTTTTTTGTGAACATTCAAATTTGAAAATCAGTCTAATTTTTATTAAAAACAGCATTCCCAACAAAACAAAAAAAGTTCAGGAAATTACAGTTGAGATGCAGATAGTATTAATCAATAATAATCAACAGAATCAAACTAAATTAAAAATGGATTGAAATGAATTTTAAAAATCAAAGAAATCCTCTCTCTTTAGGTCAAGATTCTGAAGTTTATTTTATTTTTAGATAATGCACGAGACAAATATGAACCCTTTTTTTTTCTACCTTAAAATCTTTACAAAAACTCATAATAATTATGATGGCTAGTCATTCACATTCAAGAAATTGGAGGATAGCTTTCATATTTTCAGACTATTTTGACAACACTATTTATTGTATATTTAACAACTAATTTGTATACTTTTACTGCAAGTCTTATAATTCAATAAAAAAACATCACACATTGTATGGCCAAAATATATCAGTTGGCAAATGTGCATCTTGTGTTTACAAATAAGATTTTCTTATCTTATTATATATAGTCTTAGTTTTAACTATAAGGGGCACCAAACACTAATATTTTAATTCTTCCTTACAAATAATAATTAAAAAAAAAAAAAGACTATATTTTGTAATAAAAATAAAAACTATTTTCTAAAAATCAAAATTATAATAATTAATAATTAAAAAGAATAAAAAAAGATATTTAGTAATAAAAATAAAAACTATTTTCTAAAAGTCAAAATTTCAGGAATTTAGAGGGCCATAGAATAAAATCAATTTCAAGGAGTTGAATAAACCATATTGTTATAAGAAAACATGCTGAATTGTACTTTGGAATTTAAGCCCTTCCAACAGCATTAACCACTTGCCTTATTATCCCGAGTTATCTCGGGTTCATATATATTGCAGTTAATTATTATCCCGAGAAAACTAGGGTGAAGCAAAATTGTTAGTACGATTTGTTTTATCGGACTGGAGGAAATATTCTGTTTTAACATGCAATTTGCCTTTTCTTTAATTTCGTGGTTCTTTTCCGGGATTGGCCACATGTTTCTCTATGGTATAGTATACGACGGCTTGTGGATTAGTAATGTACAAAGGTGGATAGTTGTGTTGAAAAAAAGTAAAATAATGTTGATGATGCCTTAAGAAATGAGACCAAATACCAGCGTACGGAATGTCAGGTATCACTTAATGTTTCCCTTGTTTCAAAAACTATCATACAAAGACTAATATTTAACTTTTTTGCCCGAGATAACTCGGGATTGTAAACTAATATTAAAACTACATGCTTTTACACCAGCGAAAAATTAAAAATTCAACTTAAAACCTACATATTTTATTCTGTTTCGCTTCCTTATATTTAGCAATAAAATAAAATGTGATGATTTTTTGCAATTTTTTTAAAAAAAATTTGTAAGGGAAGCGGTTAAAATATTCATTAATAGTTAACTAACAAGTGAGAATAGCACTATCCCATTTTATTAGCTCTCAACAATTAGTATATCATTTGAATATATTTTACTTAACAAAAAATCACTTTACTGTTCATACAAATTTGTCTTAATTTTTTTCTATACAAAATAATCTTTGCCAACTTTTGAAATTTATATTGCAAATTAAATTCTTTATTTTAGAAGATACAAAAAAGAAACTAGTCACCTTTTTATACTTTATAGCAAAGATACTCAATCCAAATATATAATAAAAATATAATCTAACTTTAACATTTGTATATTTTATAATACAAAACATCATACATATTTTGCAACTTGTATTTTTTCACAAATTGCACCAAATAACAAAATTCTTAAGTTCAGTGATTGTGATGATATTTTAGAAATAGAAATTTTCTTAACTTTTTCAAGAAAAGATATGAGATTTAAGACACATTACAAAATAAGTATTATTCAAAATGCCTTCTTTACTATGATAAATGAAAGTTATTTTTGCTGGGAAATAGTATAAGTTGCCTTTCAAGTTTTATTCTCATACAATTGAGAGGAAAAATTGTTTGAAATTTTAACAGAGCTAATAAGGGTTTTAATATCTGCTTTCTTATCTTTTAAAAATCCAATTCTTTTCCTTTATTTTCGGCTATAAGATTTGCTCAACCTCTCTTTAAGGAAAAATCGTTGCAATTTGATATTTTTCCCCCTTTTTAAAAATCTTTTTCTTATAATAGTAGCAATTTTCACGTCTTAAATCCATGAAAAAAGTGAGAGTTATCCGTGAAAAAGTAGACAATAAAAACTGATGGTTACTGAATATAATTTTGCAGCTTACTTTCAACTTCATTAAATCTCCCCTCCCCTCTCCCTTTTTTATTTTGTTTTTATAACTCAATAGCTTAATAGGAGCTATGTCAACTGATAACAGAATAAAAACAATAACCATATTATTAATGTAAATTAATTCAGCTATGATACCAATCCAAAATGGGAGCTTTAAAAACAAACAAGTACTATTTTAGTATAGTTAAAAGATTTACACAATCCAAGGATATATTTTTCTATATATTTTCTTTCTCTCACAATAAAACAATTATTTCAGATAAGCGCATTTCACCATGTGTACAACTGGCTATTTTTTCTAAATAGTGAAAGTTTTAAGAAAATTAAGAACTAAATGTCTCCAAAACAAAATTTTTGACAGCAGATAGATTTATATAAGAACATTTTTTAAGAACAATTTAAATTTTACATAAATAAGTAATCATATTCACTATTAACTATCGAATTTTAACATTAACTTTCCCAATTTTTATGTAAATGCCTTGGAATAACTTAAAATGCAATTTTTGACAAGCTTATTTTTTTTTGATGAATATAATTTATTTCTGTATATAAGTATAACATTATTGATTCAAATTTAAAACATGTTTAAAATAAATTTAAAACATGAAAAAATAATAAATAATGTTTAAAATTTTATGTAACAATGATTTCTTAAAGTTAAATAATAAATTGGCAATAAAATTTAAAAAACAAATTAAGAGAAAAAATGAAAATCATAAAAATTGAGATTTAAAGTTATTTAATGTAAAATGTTCAAATTTCAAATTATTTATAAATATTATATCTTTGATTTCCAATTTATTATTGAATATTTAGAAACCACAATGTCAGGATATTAAAAAATATTTATAAACTCCAAATACAATACTAAACTAATAATACATATTAAACATAAAATAATTTCATGATTGTTTTATAACAATATAAAAATACTTAAAGAGCAAATAGTTAAGTTTACTTTTAAAAATTCTTCAGCTAAGCAATTCAATTCTTTTTGATGAAGGTGAGAAATTTCATCCCAATATAAATGAAGTAGAGCAGCTCCACCATTTGGGAATACTTCTAATCGTATGTATTTTCCATACTTTAAATGTTTCAAGTCCATCCCTTGAGGTAATCTTGGTATCCTTTGTGAAACACCAATTTTTTCAATTAGTTTATCATGTCTATCACGTTTACATTGAATGCTGACATTACGATGACTTGTTAACTTTTGCCTGCATTTCAAACAAAGACCAGTTTTAGCAGGTGTACTAGATTCAGTTTTTAGTTTGGGCTTGGAGTCTTTATCAGCCTCATTTTCTTTCAATTTCGAAGAACTTGAATGTTTCTGTTCACTACATACAGATTCTTTATTATGCTTTATTTTAGATTTTTTGCTTATACTAGAGTTTGTATGTTTTTTATCATGCTTTGAACACAGATGGTAATTATTTGAAGTTTTATCATGTTTGGACTTCTTAGTTTTAAAATCTTTGGAACTATTATTTTCCTTTATATGATGTTTATCAGTAGATTTTTTTGATTTATTTTTTAAAACGGAATCTTTACATTTATTATTTGAAATAGGTTCTTTATGATTTTTAATTTGACTTCTGTTAGAAGATACTTCTTTTAAAGCTTTTGATGATTCTTTGATTTTATTTGGAGAACAATTAACAGTAAGAGATGAAAGTGGATCTGAAATTATTGGTTTGCACACCTTTTCAGTTTGTTTTGAAGTTTTTTCAACACCATTTACTAATGCAGTTGAATACAGATTATTGCATGTATCTGATGATGGATCTTTAACAGAATTCAAAATATTGCAACTATTATCCAATTTATCATCAACAATTTCATAATTTTTTATTGCAGTTTCAGTACTCTGTGGAACGACTTTAAAATTAGTTACTTCAAGTTTCTCATTAACTTTATTTTTATAATTATCACAAGAAACAATATTTGAGTCCTTTTGTGGTTCAGGTACTATACTAGAAGAATTCGTACTTTCTTCTTTAATAAGGTCAACAACAGCATCTTTAAGATAATTTAAAGTACTACTTACCAGAGATTCAATAGAGTCAAGAATTGTTTTTTCATTGTTCACACAAGTCCGGAAAGTATCCGTTAATATTGGATCAACTGAGTTCACTTGTACATTAGAAATAATTTCATCAGTTTTTCCATTGGTGCAGTTAAATACAGTTTCTTTCGTAGATTTGATATGAGAGCTTGATGTTGGCACCAATTCTATTTTAACTTTTTTAGAAAAGTTATAATGTTCATTTTTTCCATTGAGGCAGAAATTCTGCAAATCTAATTTCCTTTTACAATTTTTTTTTGCAGTAAGAAGTGCTGCTGAGTCTGTGTGAGAGTTTTTAGTGTTTATTCCATTTATATCTACAGTTTGGGGATTGGCTTTTATGGAATAAGACTCATTTGTACCATCAGTTGATTCAGTGGTATTATCTACAGATGTAATGCTATATGATGATGTATGATTTACATTATCAGAAAAGGAGGCACTTTTACTTAACAATGAATTTTTAATGGACTTTAAAGGTGGGTTTGATTTTTCAACGATAAGGTAGGAATTCGATAATGAATTTTTTACAACTGAATTGTGTTCTTTGTGCTTATGTGAGGACTTTTCTTTCTCAGAAGCATTTTTTGTCCTTGGACGATCTTTATGCTTTGATAAGTGCTTGTTTTTATGTGATGAATGATAATCATGTTTGTCTTTCTCCTTGTGTTTTTTCTTTTTAGTGTGATGTACTGCAGAATTTTCTCTCTGCTTGTCTGATTTCTTACGACTTTTCTCATCTGAATGCTTCTTTTTCATCAAATTTTTTGCTGCAAAAAAAAACAGTAAAATGTTTTATAATCATAAACCATACAAATGTCAATACATTATTAAAAAAGATTACAATATTTTCAAAATATATTGAAGTAAACAAATAATATCCATACTCTTAACTTAAAAAAAAGCAGATAAAAATTTTGTGCAGTGAGATAAATATTAAAAAATAATTATTATTTTCCTTTCAAAAAAAACTTTTGAAAAATTTCTAGATTACACATATTTCTAATAATAGTGTGGTGAATCAACATTCAAAACATAAGCATATTTTTATTTTAGAACACAGAAAGATTTGTCCTGAATTCTTTAAAAATTTTTAGAGACACAACTTTAGAAAGGAAATGATTTAACACCTCATTGACATAAACAAGAAATTTTATTCAGCTGAAAAGAAGATGAATTTTTTGCATCAAATTAGAAGAAATATATTTCAATGTGTTTGATTTACATTTTTACAACAGCAACATTGAGATCTGCTAGAGTTTAATGAACATTACTTAAAAATTTTCTCTGCTATTATTAAATTTAAAAGAAAAAAATTTGTCCTTAGAAAAATATTTTTAGGGATATCTTACACCTTAAAATCTTCATATATATCAAAGAAATGAGCACCAATGAAACATTGGTTAATCAATTGGTTTAAAAGAATAATATGTGTGAAAGAGATTTCAACCTATTACAATTTACTGTCTTCTCCTTGAATATATAATCAAATTAATTAGAAAAGACAAACATTAATTACATTTTTTTACTAAAATCAAAATAAAAATTAACATTAAAAACTTATTCATGAAATGTAAGTAATAGAAATAATATAGGTATATTATTTCAACAGAAAACACTTCATTATAACACAAAAAATACACGTTCTTCCTAAAAATTAAAAAAGTTATTTTTATTATTCCTTATTTAATAGGAATTTTTAAAAAACAAAAATTGCATTGAAAGTATTAGAAACCATAGATAACAATGATTTCTCAGATGGAAGTTTTAAAAAACATTGTGGATATACTTGTAACTCTTACATTGGTTAAAAATTAAAAAAAAAAATAGTGAATAGAAGGAGTCTAAAATTACAAAAGTTAAGCTTTTAAAAGTCAAACAAGATAATTTCAGTAAAATACAAATATTTTTATACATATAAGCTACAGAACGTTTGTGTTTGGCAAATAAAATAAATTTTTTGTGCACTCATTACTGGCAATTTTTCTCGATTCTTAATAAAATTTTATCACAAAGAAAACAGTAAAATAGCAGGAAAATATATATCATTTTATTTTTTGCATGTTTTAGGGTAAAGCTATTCTACAAAATACTATTTTTAACTGTCCCACACACCTCATAAAAAGTTTATTTCAATAAGGAGGTATGTATTGTTAGATCAACTATATTGTAGTATTTTTGATGCTAGACTATCATGTCCATTAATTTCAGCAATGAAAAAACTTTGTAATGATATTATTACTAAAAGTCAGGATTTTGAAAATTTAAGTAAAATGTAGAAGTTTTTTTTTTTTTTTTTTTTTTTTTTTTTTTTTTTTTTTTTTTAAAACTGTCATTTTTGTTTTAACTGCTTGCTGGAACTTCTTCATTTTATAATTTAACATTTTAGGAAGCGATTGCTTGATTATATAATAATTAGTTTCAAACAGTCCAGTAACTAAAGGGTTAATGAGGACTCTGAATTACAACTTGGAGTTAACATAAAGTGAGAATTGAATCTAGGAACAGCTGAATTTAAACAAAGCTTCAATATTATTGAATAACTGCCTTGGCTTTTAAATATGTTTAAAATAATACAAACAAAACTGATTAATATAATCTTCAGAATATTGAGTAAAAAGAATTAATAACATTTAAAAAATAATTGCATTAAATTTCATCAAAAAATAAATGTGTTAATATTCAAAAATCAATCTTTAGAAATAAAATGCATTTTTATAAATTTTCTTTTAATACATGATGCATAAGAAAGTCACAGTCTATCTTAATGAGATTAAATTTCAAGAACAGAGAGATAGTCTTATATGCCAAAAATAAAATCAATTACAAATCAAGTCAATATTCTAAATTTAGTAGAGATTAGAATAGTTTATTTTTATTTATTTTTTACTAACTTGATTGCAACAGAAAGATAAAAATTAAACAAGCTAATTATGTTTTTAAATCAAATAAATAAGGTTGGTTTAGTGACTTTCCAGTCATTTCTTACATACAAAATTGTATTTTACCAGCATTTATAATTTAAATTGGATTCACACACAGACTACAAATATCCACACCTAAATTGGTTTTTTTTTTTTATGGTTACTTTTTACATCCAAAGGATAACTGAATCAGAACCAACAATTTAAAGCAGACTTCAAACAATTACCAAAATTCATGCTTGAGGTGGGAATGGAACCTAAACACTGATGAATGAATGCCCCCAGAGCAATAATAATTATCCAAATAAAGAATTAAGCCCAGGGAATTGTTGAACTAAAGGCTAGAAGACATATATGGACTTCAGTTTAGCAAAAAATAATGATAATTATACATCAAATATTTATACCAGGGATTTAATTGATTAACAATAAATTTACCAATAGCTTCAGAATTGAGTAATGCCACAATCATAAAAATTAACAAGGGAAATTAATGGGCACTGTTTGAAGATGTACTAAAATCCACTAAAAAATCTTTACACTTGTAGGAAACAGGAAGCGTTTTTGTATATTTTTCCTTCAAGCAAAATGTGTGAGAGACAATTTTATATTAAAAATAAAATATAATCAAAATGTAGGTTTTCAAAAAGAGCACATTTGCACACAAACTATTAATTCTTTTCATAATTACTCAGTGGATCATTAAAAAATAGTCATCTTGGTAAATAAAATTTTTAAGTACATATTTTAAGGTTATTCACCATAGACGTTATTTGTTACTTTATGTTAAATTAATAATATGATCTAATTACATAAAAACATAAACTAAGAAAAAAAGTTGGATTTTTTTTAAAACTAACAAAACTAGCTAATCAATAGTAATTTTCAAAGCAAATTTTATTATTCAACATGTAATATTTGTCATCCTTAATGTCAATATCTCTCTAGATTTTTAATAATTAAAAAATTATTCCTGTTAAAAATTCAACTTAAATATACACTTATAGTAAAGATACATTTTTCTAGAAATGCTTTAAGCTCGTAGTGAGCACTGAATTGTAATGAAAATCTAATTGCGATTAAGAGGAAAAATTTATGTTTCTCTAAATCTTAATGTTAATTATTAGTCAGTTTAAACTTGTTGGATCATTCAAATTTTCAGGTTTTAAAGGTAAACTGAAAAAGAAAAAAAATTGTAATTTGCAAGTTAAGATTAAAGCTTGTGGATTACTAGCAATCTTTTAGTAGTATAAAGAAAAAAACTTTCTTTTCCAGAAAGAAAACTCAATATTTCTTTTATTCAGACTTTTCAAGGGTAAGAAAAATTTAATAAAAAGAATTCAAACAGTAATACATTCCAATCATTAAAGAAATATTGGAACTTATGTATTATTATGACAACCTAGATATATCACCAAAATGGCAGCCGGAAAAAAATATTATGACTAGATAAAAAAACCTAGATGCTAACATAGGTTATAGAGGACACTAAAAATAAATAGTATTATGTAAATATTTTTTAAATGCAATAGTTCTGCAAATGAAATTTTTTATCGAAAAAGAATTTGCCATAATATGTAAGCAAGAAAACATCCTGCTTTTGAGTAGTGTAAAAGTCTACAAGAGAATTAAGCACATTTTAGAGAAAGGAATAAATCTTGAATGAACATGGATAGAATAACATACATAATTTGGTTGCTAACTTGAGTGAGAAAATAGAGTCTTTACAAATTTTAGGAACAATTTTTAGAAAGATGAATATTTATACAAATGAATAAATTATTTTGTATTATGTGATATTGAACCCTTTATTTGGATGGAATTATTATATAGACATTTCTGACATACTAAATGCTTTTTATATAACTAACATTAAACTTTGTTCCATTCCTACATAGTTCAATTGAAGTTCTAAATCAACATTTGGACAAATTCTTTTCTTAAAAAAGTTAAACACCCAATAATATTTTCATTTTGAAATTTGCCAAAAATAAAAGCTAACAATATAGATTTGAAATAAATTTCTTACATAATTTTTCTGCAAATACAATGCTAGATATGGTTACTCAATTAATATAAATAACAAGCATTACATTTAAAGCTTATTCAAATATTATCATGGGAAAAATTTATTTTAAACTTTATTTTATTTAAATTATAATATTTAAAATAAATTTTTCCCATATTACCAAGAATAACATCAATTACCAAGAGTCCTTAAAATTTTTTTGAATTTCTAAACCAAACATTTTAACTCTCCTTTTAGCAATAAATAACTCCTATTCATCACTTAAATGAATCTTTCCTAAACAATGGCAATATATTTGTGACATAAGCAAAATGATAATACAAGATATCATTTTGTTATTAGTTATGGAAACAAGTATTAAGAACTTAGTTAGCAACAGACTGGAAAATAACATATTAATCTTAGTAATGAATCAATTGAATGTTTTGGTATAATAGGATTTTTTGAAGGTAAACAGTGAAAAATAATAGAAATTGAGTAATTTTAGTTTTTTAAAAACTAAACTCAAGCGAAATTGTTTAAATTATAAAAAATTGAATTTTTAAATATATGCAATATAGTTATGAAATATGACTTAATTATGATTTTATTTTTAATGTACAGGAATAAGTTCATATTAACTAAATCCAGTTGAATACAAAATTAGTGAAAATATTATTGGTTTATTTATAAAATAAATGGGAATACCAGCTAAATTATATTTCCTTTAAGTTTAAAATATTTATTATGGCTAAAAATAAAATATTATGAAGTAAAATCAATGTAAATTTAAATTTTTATTTGGCTTACAAAAAAAGTTTAGATAATTTTTGCAATTCTTAGTCTATTTTTTTTTATGTGCTGTAATTAAATTAAAAGAAGAAGATTTTCTGTCAGTAGAAGTAATAAATGACAAATATAATATATATATTGCTGAATTGTTTTTACCATCAGTTGAATGGAGAAATTTTTTTTTTTTTTTTTATAGTATCAGATTCAAAATGAAAGCACTAATTTTATTTCATGACTAAAATGACAAGAATAAAAAAAAAAAAAAAAAAAAAAAAAGAAATCCTGCATTAATTTACCTCTTACAATGGAAGCAAAAGTTAATTAAATATATAAAAAATGTAGTGAAGTCAAAGTTAATATTTTTTTTTATAAATACTATTTATATATGTATATACATATTCTAAGTTGATTCAATTTTATTAATTCAGAATTATTATTATTATTTTTACAAGTTAAATACAAAAAAGATTATATAAAAGGTTTTTAACATATAAAAAATGTATTCTTAGCCTTATAATTTCTACAAGAGTTTTCATTTATATCAGGGTGATGTAAATGAAAAAATTGCACAGTACATAGTAACATTTTGCAAAATGCTTGCAATTTCATTAGAAATTAGTTCTTTATATTACATGGGTTAGTGGCAGTTGTTTAGATTGCATTTTGTGCCACCATTTGTTTGTATGATTGTATTTATGGTGTAAATTTTTGTATATTAAGCCTAATTTGTCAGGGATAGGTTTCAGGTATTAACCAAGTAGCTACAGGTCATCTAACTTTGAGAAAAATTATGATAAAAAATAGCTGTTATACTTTTTACTATAAGTATAACATAAAACAATTTTATTCCATTTTGAAATTTATTATTCTGATTTCTTTATTATTTCCCTTTTAAAATCAGAATAATAGAAAATACATTAACATAAATATAATAAAAACATCGTGCATTTGGGGGTTACAATGCACAACAGCTACATACTACAAAAACTCAATTTTGTTTCATTTTGAGGATCACTGTCTTGCTGCTTTTTCCACCAATTGCCACTTTGAGCATATGCATAACATTGACATCAATTGCGTGCCAATGTTTCTATTATTTTTAGCAGGCACCAGTTTGGAACAAACATCCAATCATGGCTACAAACAGCATCCTCCTAACAAATTAATACCAAAAAAATATATTTTTTATAATTAAACTTAAACAGATAAAAAAATGAATGGAAGGACTTTATCTAACTGATGTAATTATTATTTGCTCCATATTTAAAGTGATTTCAATTTCTAATAACCTTTTACATCATATGTAAATATATTATGAATTTAGTATAATAAAGCTTGTAGAAATAAGAAAACTTTTAGATAAGAAAGATTATTATTTGATGATTAAAAATATATTAGAAAAGTACATAAATGTATTAAAATTCAATAATTTAAAACATTTTTTGATAAGCTCCAATTAGTTGATTACTTCCTATATATTCCTAGTGTTTATATCTGATGAAAAGGTAGGTAAATAGAAAATTCCAATATTTTTTGTATAAAATCAAATCTTATATTCTTTTTATTTTTTCCTTTTTAATCTTGCTATTTTATGCATGTTTTAATATTTTACAGCACATAGTTAACATTTCTTAGCAAAACAGTGCTCTTTTCGAACACACATATTTCAGATATGACAAATTACCTAATTCTTTAGATGATGAAAATAGTGAAATGTTACCAAATTAAGTTCTTTCTAATATTTAAAGAGAATTTGATACCATTAAAAATATAGGACAAGATACTTCTTTATAAGCATTTTAATAATCTTAAGAATGGTGCTTGTTTTAAATTCAATAACTGAATTTGATATTATTTAAAGCTCTAATAAATGACTTTCAAACAAGCCTGGTTTTATTTTACTTGTAATGACAATATTTCAGTTTTCTTTAACAATTCTATTTATATGTGGCTTTCTTTTTCTTTTTTCAAAATGATTTTGGTACTATTTAATTAATTTTTCTATTAGAAAAATTTTCTTGCCAATATCTCTATTGCACAGAAAATTATGATTTCTTTTTAAATACTTTAGATTCATTTAAAAAGAATATCATTATATAGATAACTTTGTATTTGCAATAAACAAATAAAAAACTATCAAACTGTACAATGCATTATTTTAATTTGCATATGGTAAACTCTTATTTTTCTCTTTTATTTAAATACAAAATAAATGAACAATATTCCTTTTTTGCACAAATGCAGTAGATAATTTGAAAAATGCTACTGTTATTCACTTAATTTAACAACATTTTTAAGAATAACAAAATTAAATTGTCAATGAAGCTTAGCTATGCTCCACATTTTTATTGAATTTAAAATACAATTTATTAATAAAGCAATAAGGATCACTGTTGAGGATGTTTTCAAGATAATGAAAACTACTAATTGAATACATTAATTGATTGGATTTTTCCCTGTTTGTCTTGGTAATATATTTCACACATAATATGAAAACATATTTCGTAATTTTCATAATGCACATTAATTTTAACTAATTTTGCAATAAATATTATATTGCATAGTAAAAAAATTTTAAAAGTGACTTTTTTCAAATTAAAATAATCAGGTATTTGCAAAGTTGGAAACGAAAAAGAAACCAAAACTATTTCACAATTTACTTTAAATATAGTTACAAATATGGAAAAAATATCAAATAAATTGTATGACATCTAAGCATATTGAATAAACAAAAATGTAGATGTCAAGATATTTTAAGAAGCACGTACATGTACTATTATATGTAGATATACACTAATCACAATTCATTTTCAGAGAATAAAAATGAAAAAACAGGCTTTCCTTTTTAAAACTTTACAGAATTAGTCACTGTTTTTCTTAATGATACCCTTACCCCAGGATGACAGATAAAATTCAAGTCATGGAGAGAAGAGGTATGTGCCTAAGAATAGAGAAAAAACCCCACAGGGATGACAATTAGTAAACATGACCAATATTTGGTAAAACAAAATAATTTTGAAGTTAGTGCATTAATTGACTTGAAGTTCTATGAAAACAACAAAAAATCAAGAACTGTCTTGTGTATTGAGAAAATTACAGAGAGAAAGACGAGAGATTTAGTATAAGGATCTTAAAAATATATTCTATTTGAATGTATAAAAATCTTTTTCAACTGCATTGTTTTAATTCTATTCGATTTTTGGCTAGAAATAAGATATTTTTATGTATTTATGTACTATGGCAATTGCCTTGGTGATAAAAATTTTCATTGGTATGAGACTAGCACTATTTAAATGATATTTATACAATACTCTTTAATTTAGCACCCTCTATAACCTCTATTAATACCTAGGTTTTATTCTTTAGGTACTCCCCCTATAATTTTCTCTGGTAACCAGTTTTGGCAATACATCTAGGTAGTCATAGTACTTAATTACCTATTTTAATATACAAGAATTTATTAGGCATGATTATAACAAAGTTACACATATAGAAACTCATGGTAATCTATATGTTAAGTTTATTTGGTAGTATGATTAAGTGAAAAGGTGAAAATGCGCTTTAGGTCCCCTACTCTGCCAACTTGGCGAAAGTGTGCTGAGGGTCCCGTACTTGGCGGGTTTTCAAAAACGCTGTTGCCATGGCGATAATGGAATACAATTTTTAACTAATCAGCAACCAATGAAAATGATCGATTTTTCAAACTGAAACTAATTAACAACCAATGAAAATGCTAAAAAAAAAAAAAAAAAAAAAAAAAAAAAACCAATTAATGAGCATGCGCGAAAAAACGCAAATTATTTCCTACGGAGGTTGCCATAAAGAGCTCATTGGGTATAAACACGTCCGGTTTACCACGCTTGGTGCATTTATCGCCAAGTTGGCAGAGTAGGGGACCTAAAGCGCAGATTAACGGCAAAGTTTAAATTTAAAAACACAATTTTTAGAACAAAAATTATAGCACTTGACATTTTTTGTTAAGGAAATTATATTTATTCCTTCAACAAGGACTGAATTTATTTTATAACCCAACTTTTAATAACAAAGTTTTCCTTTTGTATTGTTAATTTGAGGACCAAATAGGGCAATTAGAACGTTAACATTCTCCTAGAAATATTTAGAATTTTCTTTCAGAATAAACAACTGAAGGCACATTAATAATTATAGGAAACAAAGTTTTTTTTTAATTACAGTTTCTATATTTAATATCTTCATAATTTTAACAGTTAATACATGTATAATATTACTTAAAATGTTTTTGTGAGTGAGACATTTTACTATATGTTTCAGGTTCAGAATAGTTTTCTGTACTAGCTAAATTAGATTATATACTAAAAACATGTGATTAACAATAGTTTCTTATATGTTAACTACACCATGAATTGAAGCAAAATATTTCATCCTGTTTGATGGGATATATGGGGATGAACTTATAAACCAATGAGCAGATTGAAAAAGGGAGGCATAGTTATTTGAGCTATTATTAAAAAAAAGTGGATTTAGTTTTCAAATACAACATTTCAAATTTACTGCAAAAATATCATGATTAAGCTGCTTAACTATTTTTTATATTAAACAATGAATAAAAATCCCAAAATATTCAGTTTAAAAATCTTTAGTTATATAATGAAATAATACAAAGAATAATTATGGAAATGAAAATTTCTATAATAGGTAGAATTTTCTTCTATTTAAAAGGAAATCATTTTAAAGCAGAAAAATAAATCTTTATACAGAATAAAGTTCTGTAGTAAATGGATGGTGTTTTGCTTATATTATGGAAATTAGTAAAAATTTTGGGCTGTATCCCAGTGTACGGTATGCTATTTTTATACAATTAATATAATTATACAATATACAATTAATATAATTATATAATATAAAATTATATTATTTTTTAGAAATAATATAATTTTATACAATATTATATACAATTAATTAATAATTGTATAAATGCGTACTATTGTATACATGCGTATCATACAAGGAGCGTACCGTTCTCTGAGAATTAACCAAATTTTGAATTTTAGTTTTTAATGTATAATTTTAATAATGAGGTTAGTAATAATGTTAAAATTAAAATTTTTTACTTTTTGAAATAATTTTCTAACATATCAAGCCATTTCATGGCAATATTGCATATAATTTTATATACAATAATTATATTACACCTGAGGATATGGAAAATTTTATTTTCAATTTAAACTTGTTGGAATTGATAATCTAATTACAAAGTTTTAAACTTAATTTGTAAAATATAATGATATCATAACTAAAAGAAGCAAAGTTTAAAAGAAAATTTTCATTAGATGTTCATTTTTATGTTATTTTCTTTAGGATTTTGCTAAATATAAATGCACGTATAAGTTGTTCAATAACAGGATCTATTCCACAATCAATGAGGGATTTTAAGAATTGAATTCCACACAAATTGTAATATAAATAAAAGGTAGAAAAAATCAAAATGATCAAGAATTTCTATTGGATAATGGCACATATCAGACAAGAGCAAAAAATAAATATTTACTTCAAACATTGATTTACAAGAGTTAAAATTAAAAAATTAGAGTAATAATCAAAATTTGTTTAAAAAAACTATTAAAATCTTTTAGTAAAAAGCAGAAAATCAGATTGCAGAGCAAAAATATGTAGAACCAGTAAATTTGTTTCATTTCGTTGTTAAAAATATAGATAAACAATGGAAAACTTATGAAATAAACAAAAAAAAAAAAAAAAAAAAGAAATTAAGAAACTAAAGCCATAAAATGATGGCATTCCTTTTTGTCAATGTTAAACGGAACGATTATCTAAATAACAGTCATCTGAGTCAATTCGAAACGATCGATTTCTTTTACAGGCGTAAAAAACTTAATATAATTCGTTTATATATTGTTTACCACAGCAAACTCAATTAAAAAATAACAGATTTAACGTAAAAAAGAATAATATGAATACTTTAAATCCGAATACGAATTCAAATTTTGTACACACATGGTAGCTATTTTGTTTTGTTTTGTATCAACAAAAATAAATCCAGATAGTTTATACGTTTTGCCCAGATGTGTGATGAGGTTTTAAACGTTTCAGGGAGGTGCTTTTAATTTTTTTAAATAATTCGATGATAATGGGCAATAATTACAGTATGAAAGTAACAATGTTATTATTTCTTACATGCGTGAAATCCCGCCAGTATATTGACGTACACAAGACATAGAAAATGGAACTATATACATATATACAGTGACATTACCCTTGCTGTGATGATCTTCGGTCGCAGGCAACCCAGGTAAATTTCGAAAACAATGTTCCGTTCTTTTCTTCAACAAACTATGAGAGGATAAAACGACACTTTTTAAATATGATGCATTTTTCTGATCAAATTCCGATTTCTGATTGATTACGTCACAATTATTTTCATCACATTTATTTTCAACACCATCCTCTGCACTCAACTTTAAGGAAGCCATTTTCTGTTTTGACTGAGGGTTGCCAAGGTAATCTCGTGCAAACTCGCCAAAATTCAATGGCCAACTGGATTATAGTAAATAACTAACGACACATGCATGCTTTTTGAACTCGTGGTTTATCAAAGCTACCGGTATCCCGTACCAGTTTCTAATGAAATATATATTTTTAGAATAAAAAGGAAGAATTAAAGTCTCGCATTATCGACGAATAAAGCAAAATTGAATATTGAAGAAGATATTGAAAGAATAACAGTTCGTTTTAAAAACAAAATATGTCCAGCCCCTTGTAATTGAATTCTACATAAACCATTAAAATTTCTTTACTTTTTCAATCAAGCTTTAAATGTTACTATTAATATAAAAAGCATACTTTTTGGGTTCAAACAAATTAGTCTTCATTTATCTAATATTTTAGGTATCTAAATATTTAGAGAATATACATTGTTCTATTCTCAGAAGAGTAAGATTACATAATATCCGTTTGAAACATTAAAATATAGTAAAAAGTAAACTAAAATTAAAATTCCAGCCTAAAGTGTATATATTAAGATTCGTCCTTAAGTGTATATATTATATATTCTTAAAAATATATAATGTTCAATGTTGTATTTCATTTCAATTTGAGCGATTAATATTTCACCCTGGTACATTTGGCACGATTGTGCTGTATTAATTAGATTTAAAAGCAAGAATATTTCTTATTGGCTATACGAAACAAACACTACTGAACAATTGGTGGCTCAGGATAATAAGCACCAATCATAGGAAGCGTTGCAATTGTGATACGTGTTCAATTTTTTGAACTACTGCGCATGCGGGAAATACTTCGAAGCTCACTGTCGGCGAAATTAATCTCTTGGATTTGGTCGTGATCGCTTGTGTCGTGTACTTTGTTAAAATTTAATATAGTTATTGTTTTTGTCTTTAAAATTATTGCGATGTCTGCGAGTGGAGCTACTCCAAAGAAAATGAAAAAGGTGGATGTTGGAGAAGGAGATGAAAGTCGGGATTATGACGCAGAAACACAAAAAGCACTAGAAGAAATCGACGCTTGTCAGAATGATATTGATGCCTTGAACGAAAAAGCCAGTGAAGAAATCCTCAAAGTTGAACAGAAATACAACAAATTAAGGAAACCTTTCTTTGAAAAGAGGAACGAGTTGATCCGGAAGATACCAAACTTTTGGGTGACCGCTGTATCCTTTTCAACCATTTTGTTTTAATGTATGTGATGTATGTTCTATGATAAAACATGGTTGTCGCTTGTACTAGGCCTAACCAAATTTGCTACTATGGCCACATGCTTTGTCCGCTGATTGCATTGCGCGGGTAAAAACCGGCATGTTGTTTTTTTTAAGTACGTACATTTAGTATAGCATTAGTAAAAATTTTATTTATTATATTATGTATAATCATCTCTTTTAAGGTTAATATAGGCGTCATCATTTTTTATTGATGATGTATTTATATTCCGGCTCCAGCTGAGATTGAGCGGGAGTTCTAAAATTCTATTTTTAAGTTATATATAGTTAATATATTTTAAAATATGCATCTAAGACTTAAATTTTATTTTAAGGTAGAAATTTGTATGTATATGTTAAAATTGATTCTAATTATTTTCATATTATATTTTATTTATTTTTAAATTAAGGACGAGACTGGCGTCCATTTTGAGTTTTCAAGGGGCATACACGTGTGATGTTAAAATGCTAAACTAACTATTACAAAATGTGAAACTTAAATTTCTAGAATGTTGTTATTGGTTGTAAATTAATAATGACTCTTAATATGACATTTTGTTGTAATATTTATGGTTTAATTTATCACTCTTAAAAATATTACACAACTGAAATTATTTATTTAGAGATTAAAAGTGTTTTTTTTTATTTTATATTAATTTACATTACATATTATTTTAAATGAGCATTTAAAATGTTAAATTTAGTTACTTTAAAAACGGTGTTAGTTTCGTCTGGAACATATTGATTCTATCTCCATGATTAAGCTGTATAATGTATCAGCTTTCAGTTTTTTGCTTATTTTCATTATATTTTCTTAACTATACATTAAATGTGAAACAGCAATTTTAGAAAGTAATTAATATTCTTGTGGGAAGAGGCTTAATGTATATTTATATCCTTAGATTTATAACATTTTTCATTTTGGATAATAAGAAATCTGAAAAACTGGAAAATTAGTCCAATTTTTATCCTTGAAGCTCATCTAAAAATCTCATTGCACTATACATAGTTCGTAACTTTTTTGTTTTACTGAATGTTTACAATTAAATTTTGCTTCATTATATATCTGACTAATGTGTCAGACATGATTTTTATCTTTAAATTGCTGAACTGTAAGACAAATAATGTATATCTGATAAGCTTCAGAGATAGCATTTTGCTTAAACTTTTTTGTGGGAATTATAATTCATATTTTGCACTTTATTACTTAGTTTTATATGTGATACTTTGTAAACCTTGTTTTTACAAGCTAGTAGGGACTGGTAAAACAGTTCATAAAATATAAAAATAATAATTAAATTATTAAGATCTCATTTTTTTTACCTGATTACTTTTCCTTTGTAAATAAAATACTATTAAAAATATTTAGAATGCACTTTAAAAAAGTTGCATAATAGGACTCATACTTAAAAGCTATTTTATCAATGAAAACTCATGTTAAGTAACCAATTAACTTTTTCTGTATAAATTTTTCCTTTTTTTAATGTTTAAAATCATTGTGTTGGTTTCCTCTCAAGAAAGTACCTTAGTCTTAGTCAGCTCCTTGCTTTTGCATACAGTCTTTGCAGTACATTATCTTGTGTGATATCTGAATTATCTTTTTTGTTCTTATGCATTATTATCTCAATAATTTTATCTGATATTTCTTCAGTACATATTACATGTGAGTCTTTATTCAAAAAAATTCTTTTTGAGCATCAAAGACATTCTTTGTTTTGATATGATGCGTGAATAACTAGTTGTTGCTTAAGTCACCAAGTAAATTAAATTGCCTTGTCTTTCTTCAGCTACAGTGGTTTTTCCAACGAAGCCTGCATGTAGATATGCTTTTGTCTTTACATCCAAATTATTCGAAGCATTGATGACAAGTGCACAATTCCTAGAAGATTAATTTCATAAGGCTGCTCCTACTCTAATCAATTTTTGTAAAAATAACCTATGATATTTGCTCTTGAAGTCATTGATTGTGCCATGATCCAGACAGAAGTTTGATTAAGTGGCAGATATTGTTAAGCAGTGCAATTATCCACAATTTGAGCTTCTTTATCATTCTCTGATAAAAAATCTGCAAATTTTCATAATACTCCCAGTGATCCAAGTTTTAATGATAGCATAAATATGCTACTAGATTTTGAGCATTTTTTAAGGATCTAAGCATAAAATATTTTCCAATGCAAATCAGAGGCAGTTTTTCTGTTCCTTTCATGTTCGGTCCATGTTTATTGATTGAAAGATTAATTCTTGTTTGATTTTTAACTCTATTACATTTATAGTCTTTAAAGCTGGGTGTGCTTTCAGGTCAGATCTTGAAAACAAACCTTTCTTATTTGATTAAAAAAATCCTTTGGGTCAGTTATACTTAGAAATAAGGGTATTTATGTACAATGAGAACTGCCTTGAGGGGGCTTACGTGATTTAAAATATACTCATTATTTTAGCACCCTATAATCTAGTTTAATGCCTAAGGTAGTTGTCATATTTTTTTCACTTAGTTTTGATGACATACCTAGGTAGTCTTCATAATACACAAGTACTAAAAGAAGTCATTTCAATGTTCCTTTTTATCATTCTACTTCTGAAATTTTATTCCTAGTTCTATTTTCTGCACACACTTTACTAAAGCTCAAAATATGATGTTAAGCAGTTGGATTTCTCTTTAATGACATAACCATCAACAGGAATGTTCATTCCTCTCATTTTTCTCAATAAAGCAAGCACAATTTTTTCTAGTTCTGGATTTTTTGTTACCCTATAATATTTTTAAGAGGAAACTGGTATTGTTTCCTTTATCAATGATTTTATTCAGAGTTTTTGAAATTGTTGAGAGGTTTTTACTTTTCATTTACATTAAGGGGATACATTTTTCGTCTACTTTTAGAATTTTCTTTGTTACTTAAGACTATAAACTAATTTCTACAATTGTAACATTCATTTGCATCAAATTGTTAATGACTCAATCACCACTCAATAAATAAACTTTGTAAATTGAATTGTTCAAATGAATCAAAACCTACCACAGAACAACAAATCATAAACTTTAAGATTCTCTTCCTTTCTATGTCCTTGTGTGCAGAGTGGACGGCAAAGTTTTTCCCCTTTCTGTGTTGTTCTTAAGTAAGGTAAGAACAAAAGCTGATATTGACACCACAATTCTTAATAATCAAATGTCTGTTCCCACAATATCTTGAATGCCTGCATGTTGTCTTATTCTTAATCGTTATGTTTATGAAAAAGAATTAAAAAAAATGAAAAAAATATCTGATAAAAATAACATATAATGCTAATGTAACTTTATTGTTCATGAGGGGAAGTTTGCAAAGAAGGTTTTGGCTAAAGTGAACATTATGTTCGAAGCTCGCCAAGCACAAAAAATTGCCAAATGTGGTGGAAATTGGCTTGGCTGTGGTTATAATATTCACTTTTACCTCTTCTACATCTATGAAGTTCAAAATAATATCTGTTGTTTCAGATTTGGAACTTAAGTATTTTGCCCTTTGAATCAATCCTAACAACTAAATTCTAAGTTTTGTTAATTGAATCCTAAGTTTTGATTAGCAATATGTTCTTGTATTTAAATAGGCAAATATTTACAACTAATGTAGTGCTTTCAAAAGTTTATTTTTAAGTTGGAACTATTTGTATATGATTTGTGGCTTCTATATTTCCATAGTTGCTTTTAAATTCTGGCATCCATTGACTATGTCTATTAATATCTTGAATACCATTAGACTTAAATTAATGACTTCTAAATGATTTTCACCATTTAGCTCTATGCTAAATGCTCTTTTTTGATAACTATATCTTTTAGTTGATATATTGTTTAATGTTCATGTATACAAATTTGATTGTATTGTTATAAAACTGAATTTTTCTCAATTTTTCAATAAATTTAATATTGAAATTTTTTTTAATGTTTAAATTTCTAAGTTTAAATACTTATGTCAAGTATGGCTTCTAACAGATTTAATTTTATTGCCAACCTACATATAACTTTTGACAACCTTAATATATAATGTAACTTAAATTTTTAATTATTGTGAATACAATTCAAGACTTTATTATTAAATATCATTATAGTAATTTTCAAATAAAATTCTGAAAGAAGTTTCAAGCAGAACTTATATATTTTAATCAGAATCCCAAATATTTTCAATGCAAATTCTTGAAAAAAAGCCTTCAAATTTAATTATAAGGTTACAAATATCAGAATAACAAATTTGAATAAAATCTTTCCATTGCAAATGACTAATACACATATAGAAACTCATGGTAATCTATATGTTAAGTTTATTTGGTAGTATGATTAAGTGAAATATATATTTAGTTCTGAAATACATATAAACTGTATTTGTGGTAAAATAAATTTTAATTTTCGTCTGATTTTATCATTATTTCATGCTTAATACAAAATTTTTATGTGTGCAGTATGAAGTTTCAGAAATTGTTTTAGAGTTAAAATGCATTTCTTATTTTTTTCTAATAATATAATTTAGAATATTTTATTTCCTTATGAAATTAATGAGATAATTTAAATAGTATAAGATCCAAAGTGGATAAAATAGTCCTTTTATGAAATGTAACCAGACTCATAAAAGCCAAAAAGTATAATTGTAAGATATTAATATTTACTTAAGTATGGCAATATATCTGCTTTTGCCTAAATAAAATGTAGCCAAATTAGTAATAACCTGCTATTTGAAATTGTAGTTTGTCTCATTACCACTGCAGTTATAAATACCACTCTTTTAATGGCTGTAATATCTAAAATAAATTGTAATTTGTTATGTATAAATCTAATTTAGTAGCTTAAACATATATTGAGTTATCAATATAGCCAAGTCAACAATTTTGTATTTTTTCTAGATTAAATGTTTAAATTGGTTTTTTTTTATAAACCATTTAAACCAAATTAATCAAATTTCAGTAAAATTAAATTATAATGGCAGGAAAAATTAAATTATAATGGCAGGTGATGCAAAGTATATGTTATAAGAATGTAAGCAATATTAAAAATTCTATAATTTTTAAATATAAATTTTGACAGTGATTTATCAGTTTTATAATTTCTATTGGTACTACATAGCTAATTTACATAGTTTTGGTTGTATAATATGTAGTTTTTGGATGGATTGTGGGGGAAAAATTTTGTTGATTATCAAGTTAATCTGAAATAGATATTTAAAATCAACTTATATTCAATTTGTATGGAAGTATTAGATGATTAAGGCCATATAATGACTGAGAATGAATCAGAACTATTAGGTTTTTTTAACAAGAAAAATTTGACATGCTATGACAGTAAAACAAACACAACATATGACTACCAAGATAGTGCTTTTTTACAAAAAACATCTAAAATTAATAGCATTTTATTTAAAAGATCTTTTTGTAGTCATCAAATAGTGTGACTATCTGGGGAAAAATATTAAGATTTAAAACAGTGCTTAATTCTAATTAATTAAAAAAGTAAAATTTTTACAACAAAGTAAAACCTTCAATTTTATGTTACAACTGCAAAGTTGAATAGTACTTTTTTGTCTTATAAATGATGTTGAAATGTTTACTTTGATTTCTAATTTATTTTTCCATACCAGTCAGATTACTTGTTTTGGAAGTATATAAGTCTGTTAGCTTTTATCTTATTGGTCTACTCTTGACGTACCAATCATTAATCTGAAGAATAATTTTTTAAATGAGAATAAATGTTTTTAATGCTAGATATCAAATAATTAATTATTTTTTAGCATTATGAAGCTATGAATTTTAAAGCAAATAGCTTTGATATATTTAATTAAATAAAACTAATTATTACATTGTTTTTTAAAAAGTTATAAATATTGGAATATATATATATATATATATAAGTTCATGAAAGTTGAGTAAAATGTTGTAATAAATTTTAGAAAAGTTGTATCACTTATACTGTTAAAAAGTTCATTTAATAAATCAGATTTAAATTTCTGTAAATATTTTTTGAATGCTTCAATTAATAGGAAAATTTTTGAATGCATCAGTATAAATATATTTCTGATATTTGTATTTCTTCTAGAGAGATAAGAAATAAGTTTCTATTTTACTCATTGTGGTACACAATTAACAATTTATCTTAAAGTTGAATTAATGAGCATAAACCTGTAATTTGCATATGCTAATTGCAAGTTAATGTTAATTGATTAATTCTTATTAATTAACATGTATAATTAATAATTAATGCTTATAAATTAGTTGATATAAAATTCTTATTAAAATTATCTTCATGGATTGTGTGAAAACTGATGAATATATTGGTAAATC
Source organism: Latrodectus geometricus (assembly GCA_026290005.1). Lineage (NCBI taxonomy): Eukaryota > Metazoa > Arthropoda > Arachnida > Araneae > Theridiidae > Latrodectus > Latrodectus geometricus. Next base: position 244,806 of record JAPDSC010003547.1, on the reverse strand, counting down.
TGTAAAATATTGCAGAAAACTTTTGCAATATGAAAAATGATTTATCTGGTTTTAAATCTTCTTAAAATATTAGCCTTATTTAAATTTATCTCTTTTGATAGAAATAATTTATGAGCAATAACCAAACTAACATTGATTTCATTAGTTGCGATTATGATATGGTTTTTCTTAATTGTAAGTAGTTTGTAAATCATCCACAAATATCAGCCATCTTAGATGAAGAGGAAGAAGAATGCCTTCACTTTCTGACTAAATTGGAAGTTGAAGAGTTCGAAGATATCAAATCTGGCTATAGAATTAAATTTTATTTTGATGAAAATCCTTATTTTGAAAATGATGTTATTGTCAAAGAATTCCATCTTGGATCTTCAGGTTTGTATTTTTTCTTTATTAAATATTCTAAATGACTCGGATAAATCAGTAACTGAAAATTTAATAATGAATCATTGTTTTTTCATATATATATATATATATATATATATATATATTCAAATTGTTTTTATGTTACTCTTACTTTATTCAGTTATATGATTAAATTTATTGAATGCTTAATTGAAGATATATTTATAATATTTAGTCAGTGTGTTAATGTTATAAATAAATGTTATTGTAAACATTTTAATTTGCATTTGTTCTGTAATTGCAGTAAATGGTTATAAACTAGATAAAAAACAAGACTTCTTTTAATATAATATAAACTTGCATATAGCTTGTCTAAAATAAAATCTGAATAATTGATTAAAATTTTTTATTTTCTTATCAACAAGATATTGAATATTTAATTGGCTGACTAATTAATATAATTTTATGTAATTTAGTTTTTTTTTAAGTAGGGATCAAAACACATCTCAGTACTTAACTTGAGAGTACAACACTTGATGGAGTTAATGTTTTAAATGATTAAAGCAACAATATATTGATACAGCTTTGATGAATGTTAATGACATGATATAGGCCCAATTGAAATTTTAATATATGTGTATAATTTGTAAGTGATGCTAGTACAATTTGTAATTGATAGTTATACAACTATTTAAAAACCTATCTAAATTGCTGGAGTCTGAATTACTATTAGGTTTTTTAAGTACTTTATGACAAAAAAAGTATTGGTATGTAGAGAAAAAAAAATTTAATCCTAATTATGTATTTTTGCACACTATATTTCCTGATCTGGAACTTTTATATCCAAAAATACATAAAAATATCTAGTTTTTCAAATTTTTATTATAATGCAAATATTGCACTGTAAATAAATCTTTTTACACTCGTGTTATTTTTGTATTATAGGAGATCCAGCTTCTCAGTCTACAATAATTAAATGGAAAGATGGTATGGACTTAACTAAAAAACACAAAGAAAGACAGGCACAGTTAAAAAACAGTCGGAAAAGGGCACACGAACAGCCAAGAACATTTTTCACATGGTATGCTGATCATGGAGATGCTTCAGCAGATGACATAGCAGAGGTAAATTTTTGAAAGATCTATTTTTGATGCTTTTGGATTTTTTGCTATTATTTGAATCATATTTTTTGTAAACATTAGCTGCAAAATGTCTGAGAAAAGGTTTCTAGTGAGAGGAGGTAGTTTCTAATTTTTGTACATTTATTAGCTTTTTAAAGAAATATAATTTATATATATATATATATATATATAATACTTTTCTAAATTTAATAAAACAATGGAGTTCTTATTAAGATAAAGACTAAATATTTTAAATTCTTTGATAAAATAAGAAAAACTAGCAAATAAATTAAATAATTAGATAAAATTATGTCCATGTAATAATTTTCTTATCAACAGTTTGGTTGCTTTTTTTTAAAGATATCATAAATTCAAAAGGTGTTCTTTATTTAGAGTTAAATTTTTTAAGAAGAAATTTAAAGTGCCAATTTTGCATTTCATAGGTCATAAAGGATGATATGTGGCCAAATCCTCTGCAATACTTCTTAGTTCCAGATATTGAAGTAGAAAATGGATTAGAAGGAGAAGATGAAGAAAGGTAATTTCTCAAATCATTGAATGAAATTTATTACATATTTTCTGTAAATAAGCAAAAATGTTCTGTTTTGCATAATTGAAAACATTTTTTAATTTCCATAAAAAATGTTTTAAATACAGCAATAAAAATATACATGTTTTATTGCTGAAACTTGTTTGAAAAATGATTTCTTAAACTTTATAAAATTGTGCAAATGATACTGCAAGACTGATAAAAAAAAAAGACTAGTTAAATTTAGATTGTAAGTGAAAGCCAGTTAAGTATGTTTCAGATTTATTCGCATAGGAAAAATAGAAATTTTATTTCTACTTCTGTTTTAATATAGTTAAGTCTTAAAAAAATTTTCATTTATAGTTTTTCATGGTATTGAAAAGTCTTAGAGCCATGCAATAAAATTGTATGACTTTACACCAGTGCATCAAATCTCCTTTCTGAGAACTTCCTTTCCTTTCCCGTCATTTTTTGTTATTTTTTTATTGATATATATAATTTTTAAAAGTACTTAAGAGATTATTTTGGTTTTTAAACTGTTTCTATATCTTGATTAATATCTTAGTTTGTTTCTGTCAATGTTCTGGATAATAAGACTTTAAGAGTAAATGTAGTTTAAAAATTTTGTAAGTGACAATGCGATAAGAAATTTAATCAATCCATCCATTCATTTTTAATTCCACAAATTTCAATATATAATATATAGTTAAATATTTGCTTACTATATAAAATATTTTTGTTACTTTAAGTGTTAATAAAAGAAATACAAAATATTTTATACCAATTATCTATTTTTTGATTCCATGTATCCAGTTTTGGAGCTTGTTTGTCAATTATTTTTACTTTTTCCCTTATATGTATATTTGATAAAATAAAAAGCCATATTTTAGATGGCATGTAAAATTTAATATTGTCTATTTTAATTTAAATAAATAGTTTTTACTAAATTTTTATCATTCTTCATTTTATATATTTGACTAGCCTTTTATTGAGTTTCTAGTTTTTAATATTGAGCAGTGCAGAAATGTCCAATATTGCACCAGTAAACCTGATGAAAACAAACCCATTTTAGGCTTGGATGTTTGTAGTGGTTTAGAATCTACTTTAGTGTAGTTCCCTATCTAAGCTCTTATGTGTAAGAATTGACTATTTTGTGACAAACAAACCTATCTCATAAGTGTTTAACCTAATGAGCTCAAATAAGTATTGGAAGTGTAATGTACAAATTGTCTTTTGGTTAACATTAAAAGTTTTATAGAACCTTATGAGGAAAGAATATTTTTAATAATGAAATGTTCTTGGTTGAGAATATTTTTATGCACAAGAAGATAAGCAGCATTTTACACAACTTGATTGTGGGATAGATTTTGATTCTATATTAAAACTTCAAATTTTAACATTCTGTATTTTTTTAGTGATGAAGATGAAGTAGATGATTCTGTAGTTGTAGTAGAAGAGGAAGGAGATGGAGAAGATGAAGAGGATGAAGGAGAAGGTGAGGAAGCTGGTAGGTCTGCCAGAATTTAAATAATTTTCCAAAAATATGAGACATACCTGCCAACTTTTAGGGACAATTTTAAAGCAATAATTATTTAAGTTATCAATAATAAGAATTTATTTTCACCTTATGAATTCTCACTTCAAAAAGGATAAATCATTTAATTTTCTAAACATTTAAGGTAATGTCTACCAAATCGAAAGTTAAAATTGCATGATTCTTAGCACTTATTGTATGCTTTTCACTTGACAATATTTTGTTGCAAATTCTTTATCTTTTTTAAATTACTGATTAACTGAGGTAAAGAGTCTGAAATGAAAAATTAATACAGGATTTAAAATGATATTTTAACATAAAATTGTTGCATGAAGTTGTTCATATTATGTTAAATATAGATTCTTCACAATATTCATTAAGTATTTCATAATTTAACGCTTGCTAATATTCCATGAAGAATATATTTTATTTTTCCAACCACTTATCTAGTGTATTTATTTTTTGAATTCATTAAAATTGGGTACTGGGTTCTGTCTAGAAATTTTCTGTTCATTTCAGTTTTTGAATTCTAAAATTCAATTTCAAATTTTTTCCATGGAATTTGTTAGATATATTGCATAAATTTTATTGCTTATGAAAATTAGACTTTTTCAAACTTCAGGAAAGGATTTTCTTTGAAGTTAATGTTTCAAATTAGGCTTACTAAGTAGCAATTCAATTTTAAAATTTTTTGTAAGTATTTTCTTAGTATTCTTGATCTTGCATTTAGACTTTCCATTTACTTAAGCTTGAACAGTTACATTTCTCTGAAGTTAAATGTATTAAGTGAAACAATGAAGTTTCATCATGTTACAACTACGAGTGACATTTTCCAAGTAATATATATTTAAATTCTGCATATTGTAAGTTTAAAATAAAAATTTAAATTTTTCCTTGAAATTTAATAGTTAAATGGTAGGTTTCCTTAGCTGTATTTACCAGTTAAGATGCACATACATTTTCTGTTTATTTAGTGAGTAATCTTGTATAAACTTATTTTAGAAGAAGAGGTAGACGAAGAAGAAGTGTATGAAGAAGGTGAGGAAGAGGGTGCAGAAGGCATTGAAGAAGGTGAAGGTATGAATCCTTGAAACTGTCTGTGCAACGCTGCTTGTATTCATCTGGACTCAATATTTCGCGTTATATAACCGCACAAGCATCACATTTCAAACGTTAGATTTTTTGTCTTAGTTTATGTATATTCCATAGGTACATAATAAAAGATTGTTTTTAAATACACTAATCGTAGAGTTTTTTTTTGAAAGGATATTCATTAATGCTTGATGGTAATAGCAAAATGTTTTCTGTACATGCATTTAAATGCTGTAATTAAGTGGTATAGAATTATCACTCAAAGGGAAATGTATGTTGGAATATTACATGTCTAAGATCTGTTTTACATTCATGTTATGAATTACTATGCAGTAAAATGTTTAATTGCAGTTTGCAATTTTTTTTATTTTGGCAAAGAATTATTCTGAATCTATTATAAGTGTTAACATTTATGTTACATCTATGCCATTTTATTAAATATAATGAAATCTTCTATTACTGAAACAGCTGCTTTTAAGAATTTCTTTCATTGTTTCTCCTAAATGCAGTGATAAAATTGCTATCTTTCAACCAATCATGTATTTTATATTTTTAGCCACATAGTGATGAATTAGATACAGTAGTTAGATTTCACAACATGTTGTGAAAGTGGTTTTTAACTTTTATAATCCTTTATTTTCGTAAATCAAGGCAAAATTTTGTTTTGCAGTAATTTTGCAAACAAAAAATATACTTCAAATTAGACACAAAATTTTTAGAAACAAATTGACCAATGTGAGTTGAGTGAGGAATTAGTTTAAAAAATGTTGATATTAAGAATTTTTATTGCTTTCAATTAACAATTTTTATATATTAAAATTTAAAGTCACTAAATCCTATTTTATAATTAAAATATTTATTTTTTTCAATTTTTCTAGATGTCAATTTTTTTAAGATTTTATTTTTATTTTGGTTTGTACAAGAGTCAAATTTTAATTTTAATCTCTTTAAATATAATTTGAATAAGCTGCATCTCCAAAAATTTAAATATCTTAAAACACTGAAAAACAGTTTGCTGCTGTTTGAGCAATCTGTATTAGATTTTACTTGAGTTTTAGAATTCCCACTTTTCATTGAGTTATGCTATAATTTTTAATAAGAGTTTGCCATCATGTAACAGAAAGTTGTCATTATAAAAGTTTTTCTCAAATGTGAGATTCTTTTCTAAGATCTATTTGCAATGAATCTAGTATTTTGGCCTTAAGTAGTAGATTTCACTCTCATCCAACTATAAATTTGTAATGCTTTGATTTCCTTAAAATTGTAGTTCCTGATTGTATAAGTATTAATGTACAAAAACAATTTTTAGTTTTTAGATTCCATTGTTCTGCTACAAGTTTTTAAATAAATATTTTACTGTCTTTTCTTTCAATTTTCAGATTTATCCACTAAGATACTGCTATTTTGATAAAATTTATTTTTTCTTCAGGTAACTAGTTTAAGAAGAAAATTTCAATTGGTGTAAAGCCCATGCAATCTCTTGGTTTATTCCTTTTGTTATTCTATAAGTCATTTGTTTCAAATTTTTAACTAATGTATATTGTGGAATGTTGGAATGCAAATAAACATTTGTATTTTTATTCGTTTTTATTGATAAATAATTTGTCCTTAAGTGGCAGAATAGTTGCAGTGTTAGACTACCCCTAATTTTTTACCTATTTTTTGGTATGTTGTAATATTCGGATTCGTTGATTCATTTATGCCTTGTACATTTTATAGTTGTATAATAATAAATAATGTAGGAATATAAAAATAATGTAGGACTGATAACTAATTGACTAGTTTAATATTAATACAACTGTTATGTCTTAGTTTTCTAACTTGGGATACATGGATTTATAGTGAATATAAAGAAACCATTTTTCCACTTTAAATAACCAATATGAATGCATGAAACCAAACAGGAAAGTAATAAAATATTAACATTATATTTTTAAGCAAGGATTTCTAAGAAAAAACCTCTTTTAGAGCAGTATTTGTTTACAAATTTCATGAAATTCTACTGAAATCAATTTTTTTGATGAAAAAATAATGACTAGAATGCAAATATAATTTTATTCAAAAGTACAACTTTTGAAAATAAATTTTAAGTCTTGCTTCTCAAAAGCTCTTAAGTTTCTTGATGGCTTAAATACATAACAAGTTTTGGCATAAGTGACTCATGGGGACGATTTTTATTTTTAAATGCTATATAATTTTTGAGAAAAAGATAATTGGTTCTCCAAGTCAAAGAAAACAAAATATTAAATCTTTAGGGATCATAAGTTTAAAACTTAAAATTCTTAACTTGATTGTATTAAACCTTTTTATTTTAAATATTGAATAAATGTCAAGCACAGGTAAATAATATACTGTAAAAAAATTACAAAACTCGTTAAATAATATTGATTATTATTTCTTTGGTTTGTTACTAAAATGAACAAATCTAAAGAAATTTGAAATTTGCTTATAATTCTTTTTTTTGCAGTTAACAGTTTATGGATTTAACTGTTATCTCAAGTGCAGTTGTTTGTAATGGCTCTAAATTCATTTTAATTTTTAGTTACAAGAACTTTTATGTTTTTACAAGAACTTATTTAAATGCAGAACTTTAATTAAAATGCAGATTGCTGATCAAGTATATAAACCTATTGAAATTTTCTTGCTGTATTTAATAACTTTCATTATTTAAAATCTATTAACTTATAATGAAGTAATATTAGCAGCTCTTGAGGAAAATGTGGACATTGGAAGGAAAATTTTTTTTTCTGATTTTCTTTTTAAAAGTATTTTATGTACTAATATTTAATAAAAAAAAAAGCAAGATAATGCAATTTAATTAATCTTTATCTTGTTAAATTTGTACTAAATTAATTTATAAAGGTTAACTTAAATTCCTTTTATTTTTTTTCCGTCTTAAATGTTAATGAGAAAGTTATATTCCAATCTTTATCTGATTGTTATATAAATCCTGTATTACTTACTGTGTATTGCATAGGAGTGAAATCAAATGCAAATTTTATAATTACTCTTAATAGATCTAAATTGACTAAAATTCAGTAAAAGAATTAGTGTTACAAATTCAATTTTAAATTAAGAGCTTTAAATGATAAATACTAGAATTGAAATTAATTATAAAATTGTTTGCAATTAGAAAATCTATTTTGAATATCTGTTAGGTACCAAGGAAGATTTCATTAAAATATAAATATGGCTTATAGCACTAAGTTTTTCCTCTTTAGGCTTATGGCTGTAAGTTGCTTTTTGTATTGAGTCAACGTATACTTATTTACTTTCAGTATAAAGCTTAGCTCAACTTTGTGCTTTACATCAATATCATTTTTTGTAATTAGAAAAATATATAGAAAATTGGGAGAAAGAATCACAATGAGAAGATTTCAAATTATGTGTTGACACATGTATGTGGGAAACTTGTAAAATTTTCACTCTTTGCATCTACCATTTTTAGGAAATGCTTGTTATCTTGTCCAAATCAGATTTTTAGATGTTTCAGTGATATAATATAAGCTGAGTAGATAATTTGCATTGTAATGACATTTCTCTCAATTTAGACTAGTTTTTCCAATCTTACATTGTTTTAGTTTCTAATACATACAATTTTAAATTATTAAATAATATGATTTTGTAATCACTAGGCATTTATTTTAGCATTGGAGTTGTGATTTATCGAAATTTTTTAAATACTCTATGAAAAAAAGTTAACAAGGTGTTCTAATTTTTAGATTATCTAAATGATGTTGAATTAACTAAATTATTCTAATCTTTAAAAAGCTAGTAGTTCCTTTTAACATACCATTATATTGGGAATTTGATAGTGTTTTCTTTTTTAAATCATTAGCATTTTCTACAACTTTTTTATGTTATGTCAATATTTACACAAAATCTAGCAAAAATGTGGAAATTCTAAAAGTGGAAATAAATTTTATTGAACTAATTTGATTTCATAATTCTCATATTATGCTTTAATGAAGATAAATTAAGCATATTAAAAATGTTATTCAAAATTCAGTTCCTTTAAAAATAAGAAAATTCCAGACTTCTTACTAAGTATGTAAAATAATTTTAAATTAAGATTTAATTGAGTGAGTATATTAATGTTTAGATACCAACTTATATAGTTTAGTGCTGTGTACAGATTTTATTTAATCATGGTTTTGCATGTACATAGAAATCAATGGATTGATGATACATGGATCATATGCATTGGTTAGCTCTCATAGGATTATTCATAATAAAGAGTGGGGAGAGGGAACTAGAACAACTTTATTGCCTAACATTTCTTTTTAAAAAAGAAGTATATTATTTAGGATAAATAGAGCCAATTTCTTTTATTTTAAAACCAGTTTCCCTGTTTTTAATTTAGCCTGATTTGGCCTTCAATATTTACTTAAGGATCAATTTGTTAATAAAGTGTGCAAATGGTCAGGAATATTTGAAATATAATCTGCATACATTGTTTCAATCTGAAGTTGTTAAAAATAGAGAACTTTTTAAATTGTCCATTCATTTTTATAGCTGTAATGAATTGAGAGAATATAAATATTTATATTGTGACCAATAATAGCTATACAATTTTATATGCTTAAACTATTCTTAAATTTCTACTCTAATCCAATTTTAAAATATTAATGTAGTTACAAATTAAAGAGCAAAATTATCCTGTAAATTATTTTTTCCTATAAATATCAGAACTCTTGAATGATATATTCCGATGTATAAAATATAATTTCATAATTTTAACTAACTTTTGTTTTTTTGAAGTACTTTTACTGCTATTTCTTTTATTATTTGAGTCTGTTAGCATGATTTTCTTAATATCAAATATATATTTTTTGTCTGTTTTTTTTTCTATTCCGCTTGAAGTTAATGTATTTTTTGTAAATAGGATTTTGCTGTGATATTTCAGGTATTGTAATATAAATAGGAAAAGAAGTTGGCAGGTATGAATATTACTAAGAAAAGTTTTTGCATAGTTATAAAGGCTTTTGCCTTTAGCAGGTTTTCACTTATTAACTGAAGCACACATCAATATATTTGACTCTTGTTAATAAATAAGAAATAAATAAGATTTCTAAAACATAAAAAGTATAGTGGTACATAAAAGTATAAAAAGACATGAACATGGGTTTTAAAAATATTAACTAAAACAAAATACTTAATATTAAAAAATTAATGACCGAAAAATGCATGTAGTAAAGGAATTCATAAATTTGTCATGATAAATTGATATTGGATGATTTGTAAAGTTTATGAATGACAAGGGAATTTGGCATATCTGATATGCAGAAGCATACTCATCTTATTTGTTCTCTGAATTTTGTTTAACATTGAAAAGGAATAAAACATGTGAATAACTTGAATAAAGAATGCTTCATTTCATATTTTTGATCATCACGTTTATAATTCAAATCATAATGATGATTTGATTTGCCTGTAAAGTTCTGTATGTAAGTATCCACATGAAAACATATTTTCTTTTAAAATTAGTGTGTCTAAGAATTGGGTGTAAAAGGGGTAATCATTTACTATATCATATTTCATTTTCTACATCCCACGATGTAAGTAAAAAGATTTTTTTCTTTTTAAAAATAGCATTTATTTATGGCAGCATGTGTTTTCATTAAACACAATGTGCCACTGATAGAAGATGTTTCATATTGCAAATGAGAAGAACCTAAATTTAATTTAAATTTGTTTTATAGCCGATCTATACACGATAATTATTTTGTATGTTACTGAATGAATCATATATACAAATAGTTTCTCTTGAAACCTGCATAAAGTCTGATAAATAATTTGTTTTTTTTTTAAAAAAAATTTTCTCTTGAAAATTTATTGATAAAGATGACAATTACCTCATTGAATTTTATGCAACAAAGTTTGAAAAAAAAAATTTGCTAAACACAAAATTGCCATCTTTATCAGTAGTTGTAAGTTGGTTAAAACGTTAAATGGAAAAATATTGCTATTTTTAAAGTATACCAAATTTGATGCGAAGATTAAAAAAGGAGGTCAAAACTGAATAGCTTCATTCGAAATTTGTGTGGTACCTTATAAATTAGTTTAATAAATTATCAGACAGAGAAAATTTGATTATAAATGAAGATATTGAAGTTGACACTTTCAATTTAATTAGCTTTCAAAAGATATTGTTAAGGTGGGTATGATATTTGATTTTTCAAAATTTCAAATAATAAATTCAGTATTCATACTTGGAATATTCGCTTATTAACAATGAACCTTAAAATATTTGTTCCATCTTCACAATTTCTGTATAAACTAACCTTAATGGAAGATGAAAGAATTTAAAATTAGAAATAAGATCTTCAAATTCTAGATTTCAGCTGGGCTAAATGTTAAAAAAATATTTCATGTTTCTTCAAAACAAGTTAAATTTTTTATACTGAATCACCTGTTGTGCTTAAACACAGCTATATTTTCCTAGGATATGTGACTTGTAAAGACATATTTATTAACACTGATTTTGGTCAACCCAGGCCGGATTATTTATGGTAAAGTTAGAACTGTCGGGAAAGTGATATTAAGTAAAATCTTGAGTCTAAAGTTAATTTTCTAGTGTAAGTTAAAAGTAACATGGTGATTAACATGTCATATATTTATGCAATTATGAAAAAGAAATATGAACAAGAGAAACAAGTGTAATGTTCTTATTAGGTAACAAATTATGCTGTTTTAGCAGAGTTTAGTATTTTATAATTGTTATAGAATACAGATTTACCTTTTTAGTTTCATAAAAAGAAAATCATTTTTTATTTTTGAAAATTAGTCAGCTTAATTGAACCTTTTAAGTTTAACTTTTAAACCTTTCAGAGAATCATAATGCAATTTCAGAATTGTTTTGTTGGAATAGAATTAAAATCAAACAATTTTAATATTTGATAATTATGTTGCATTTGAAACTTAAGGGTATCCTAATTTAACAAAGAAAAAATCAAAAGAAAAGAATAAACTATATCATTTTCAATTGAATTTTGATACAAGTTAGAATAATTACAACATATAATTTTATCTGAGTGATTAAAAATATTAATTATGAAGCATTTTTTTATCTTGTTAATAAGATACTTGTTGACTATTATTTGAAATCTATAATTAGCTTTAGTTTTTTATTTATATAAAAATTATGGCAGTCCCATCTAAATAGATCACAATATAATATTTCCTTACCATTTGACTTTGAAAAATTAAGATAAATATAAATTATGCGATATATTAATCCAAGTTTATAAAAGTATGTTGATTTTTCCTGCGTAAGTTGGCTACTCTATTAAGTCTTAAGTTACATCAGGAAACTAATGAATGATTAGTTTTATCTCAATTTTTGTATAAATGAGTGTTAAATAAGCTTTTCTTTCCTTAAAAAATGTAGCTTTTTTACTTCAGTTATGTAAAAAAAAGTATTTCTATAATAAATTTAAAACTTAATATATAAATTTTATTCATGATAGATTTTTTGGTCTGTAATTCCTTTGAGTATTGTTTAACACATTTGTCTATAGCATTGGGTCTGATTAAAAAAAGGTTTTTAAAATTTTAACCTAAATAATTTTGACATGTTTGCTGGAGATGTTAAATTTTTTTTAAAAGATAATTTCTTAAGTTAATGGTATTTTATGATGATTGTGTGTGTGAAAATTCCAATTTTAAATGTTAAATTAGTAATTTTGCATATATACACACATATATTAGCTATTTTAAATCTTAAAGAAAATAAAATTACTAAACAAGTTTTTATATGATAAAAGTTGATATAGAAAGTTCATATAACAGTTTTTATATAAATATATTGTTCTTAAAAGCAGCAAATAAAAAATACTTATGACACTATGTTTTGTACTACAGATTGATATAGATTATTATTATTTTTTTTTTGAAGTATCTTTTTTTTCCAATGCGATATCAATTTTAAACTATGTCTAAAAGAAACAATAATTAAAAGGTTTAAGAATTTAGTTTTTTTTATGTATATCATACAATTTTCTTTACCATTAATATATTAAATTTAATGCTTTTTTTATGTGCATAATTTTTTTACTCATTTAATTTTCTAATTTCTGTAAATAGAAATTCTTTCAGATTCTGCTTTATTATTTTCCAATAGTAAAGCAGAATCACATAAATTTTTTGTATATTAAAAATTTATATACAAACATTTATGTAATTATTTAAAATTTTTAATTAGTTTAAAAAAAACTGCACACGTACACAGACTATTTGGATGAAGACAAATAGAAGCTTTTCCATCAAATTGTTATGGCTTGAAATGTTATTTTTGTAGACATTATGTTTATTTATTTTTCACTAATTTTGCTTTTGAATTCCTCTTATACTAAAATGAGACTTTGTTTTTCTTAACAAGACTATTGGTATAAATATTTAAAAAATTATTATTGGAAAAGTAAATATTTTTTGCACTTTTCCAATAATAAATTTATAATTTATATTAATATAGCAATTATATAAAAAGGAAAAGCAATATTATCAAAACTTTTTAAATACAGGGTCTTTCATAATAAAAGTCAAAATTTGAATGCCTTATAGTATTCTTTTATAAAACTTATAACTGTAATTGCTGCATGAAATGAAAGAGCAATTCAAACAGTTCTGTTGGTATGTGCTTGCATTAGTAGCAAAATTGGTGACTAGTGAACAGAATGCTTTTTGAATTCTGCAGTTGAATGTTATTTGTGGCCTTTTGTGTGGAAAATGTATGGGTCTTAATGTTTTGGAAAAGCAATTGTAACTGATACTTTCTATTTTGATGCTCTACAATTATGGCTATTTTGCTAATTGAGAACATAAACCAAATAACTTTATTTGGTATCAAGATGGTACATCACCTCACTGGCATAGTGATGCTAACAATAGGTTGAATATCACTGTACCTGTCCTCTGAATTGGGTTGCAAAGGGCCTTATTGCAGCTTGTGTTACATGGCGTCCACACACATCTCATGCTATGTGATTTCTGCTTGTGGGAGGGGGTGGGGGTCACAAAGGAATGCATGTATGCTTCTTCACTACCAACTAGAAACAGGATTAAGGCAGCTGTTGCAACAATCTCACCACACAACAATACTAAACAATATTTGGGAAAAATTCAACTTTCGATTTGGTGTAAGTCATGTGATGTAAGGTACTCACTTGTAAGCTTGTACATATAACTGTTTGAGTTGCTCTTTCATTCTTTGTATTATGAATTTAAGATTTATGTAATAAATACTACAAAGCATTAAGACCCTAATATTTATTTATTCAATATAATTTAAGATTCTTTCCAGTATATAGTTAAGAGTTTCAAGTAAAAAAAAAAATTAAATTAGGGTTACTCATACATTGGGAATGGTAATAGGCAATAAAGGAAAATATTAAAAGTTAATTTTTTCTTAAAAGAAATGACAAAATATTTTTGTTCTTTAATTATTGAAAACTACAGAGCTGCACTAAATATATATTTATAATTACAAAATATATATTTAAAATTACAAAAAATTTTTAGAAAGACATGAGATTTCTCTTCAAAAATTACTAAAAATATTTGCAAAATTGCCTTGAAGTAATTATTTTTATAAACATTTTCTGTAATGAATCCTTTAATTTTTTCCTTTGAAAATTAACATTGAACTTAAGTATTTCCTTATATTATTCTTTCCATACTAATTTATTCATATTTGATTTCCAAACTTATATTGTTATAAAAAGGTAATTTTTGAGCAGATAATTTTTTAAGTGATTTAACTTTTCTATCATTAAACGACTTAAGTGTGAGAAATTTGTTCGTTGTGTTTATATAATTGGTTTTCGTATGTATATATTTATACATTTATTTTGGACTTTTAATAGGTGAGATGGAACCAGAAGGAGCAGATGGTGAAGGAGAAGAATAAATGGAAAAATTGATTGTACAGCTGCCACCACACAGCACTGTTTATCACATTTTGTAGTTTGGGGCCACACTTTTGTTTCTTTAAAAATAATATATCCGGGAAATGGGAAATTTCAAAAATTTTGTTTTATTTATCGAAACAAAATATTTCTGAAGATTGTTCCATTTTTTTTTTTTTAAACTTATTCCTATTTGTGAGAAATATTAACAATTTCTCTTTAAAATTCTCGCTTGAAATCAAATGAATATCGACATTGTCTTTTAAAACTTTCCATAGTCCAACAATGTAGATTGCATTTGTAATTCCGAATAGTTAAAAAATTTTTATCTAACATAGTTTTCTATTGATTTTTTTTTGTGTAGGTTATTCTCTTAATCAAGTCTTATAATTATTTGATTTCCATATTTAAAATTTTTCTTTAATTCATAAATTTTTCTTCATGCATGGGAGAATTTTACAATATTTTGTCACATTCATCATAAAAGGCACTTCATGTAAATATTTTAAAGTGATCTACCAAAGTATCAGGCCTTTAGTGCCAAGACAGCCATTTTGAAGAATTATTCATTGATTCATGTCCCAAGAGTAGTTGTTATTTCCCGTATGCAAAGAAAAGTTTTTGATGAAATATAATTACAGATTTTTAGCTGTTGTATTATACAATCATTGGAATTTGTTTATATGAGTGTTGTCTCTAGTATGCTGTTTTTACCAGTGTTATATTTCTTTTTTCTTTATTTTTCTTGTAATTTTTCATGTGTGGTCAATTCATTTGTCATATGAAGGTGGCATTCATCCAGAATATTTACAGACTGTTATTTGTTCATGTCTATTCCATGCATGAAGTCTCCTGAAATCAACTATGCACTATCAATCAGATGCTTTATTATTTTGCTGGATGTGGTTTGTACATTGTAAACACATGTTCATAGGAGGTTACCTGCATTCTCATGAGAAGGAACTGGAACAAGAATATTGTCAATATAAATTGGCTGTAAAATGTATACAATTATGAATTATGCCAGTTCTTTAGTAAAGTTTGTAAAACCTTTCGTATCAATTGTGGTGGACGTTTTTTTTATTAATTATAAGATGATTAATAAATCATATACATGCATACATTATGTTTAAACATCTATTTCCACAAAGTAAATCATTAGATAATAGTCATTCTTATTAACTGCACACATTTTTTAAAATCTGAACAGAGGAAAATCTCACTTTAAAAAACCACTTAATTTAGAAAAGTAAATAACTTGTTACTGATTCTAAAGTCAATTAAATTTATAATTAAAGAAAAATTTTAATTATGTTATTGTTGATGTTTTATTGTGTTTATGGCTTAAATTTCTTACGTATATTTTCTGATGCTACTCATTTTTTTTTTTTTTTTTTTTTTTTTCAAAATAAAAGTGTGAATTCTAAGTTTTTGAAATTATTAATTACCTTAAAAGTAAAAAACTTGCATATTTTCACTTTTATTGTTTGAATGCAAAGTAGGGGAATTGCTTTAACATTACACAATAGTATTTATAAACCAGTTTTCAAAACATTGATTGACATTTAGAGCAATCATCTAACAATGTCTCCATAACTGCTATTTTTGGAGATTTAGTCTCAGATTGGAATGGTAATAGGAATCTTAATTTCAAACAATTTTAGAAAACCTTTATAGTGAATTATATCTCAAGTTAATGAAAATTATCTTTTACAAAAGTAAGTTGGTATAATCTTTTCATGAGGTGGAAAAAAATGTATGAAAGCTTTTACTTAATTTAGAATTAAATTATTTTAAGTTCTTTTCTACTTCACACTTTAAATTTAAATTTTTCATTTTGTATTACTTCTTGCTGACATTGCTGTACCACCAATTTTTCCTAATATATTTGTTATAATATAGAAATTTTTTGATTAAATTAATTTGATGTTTTATACAAAGTGCTTAAAGATACAAAAAATGTTTTTTTTTTACTGCAAAATTCGAACTTCTAGAACTGTTTTTATATTAATAATGGAATTTATTTTATGTATTTTTAATTTTGAGTGCAACATTTCTTTGAATCTAAATAGTTTCCGATATTTTACATTAAAATTTTCTTAGATTTTTTTTATAATAAGTTTTTATTTCATACACACACGTTCTCATAAAATACTTTTAAAGTTAGAGATATTTACATTTGTTAACGTAAATATTTGCTAGTACTAAAATCATTAGACTTGCTTTGTGTTGCTTATTTATTAAAATATGGTCTTATATTTTTTAAAAATAGATTTCATTGCCTATGACATGAAGAATAGCCATCCAAATCAGACAATATTTATGCTACCAATAAGCTTGTGTTCACAATAAGAATTTAATTATGTTTTCTATAACCAGTAAACATAATTTTTTTTTTTCCATTATGTAAAATAGGAAGTTAAGGCGTTGCGGGAAGTGGAACCGTCCCGCTCAAATTAAAAATCACTCCATGCCACCGATTCAGGTTTAAAGAATTAAATTTAAAGTATACATATTTAACATACCTTTGAAATTTATTTAATTATCGTTAAAAGTAATTTTGGTTGTAAGATTGTATACATGTATTGGGAAGGTAAACTTAGTTTTTTAAAGCACTATTTTATGTTTTCAGGAATTAAATAGCTCTCTTTAATCTGGAATTGTTAAATCACGATTGTATTATAACGTTATAACTAATTGTTTAAATTTTAGATTGCGTATTCAAGCTCTTAAAAAATAAGTTTTCTTAATCCTGATCTGTCTTTGAAAGAATGTTATAGTTATATAAATTTCACATCATACGCAAATTTCGTTTTAAAATCTTCCATGATGATGTTTTTGATAAAAGCATTTTTATGTATAAAAGCAAAGAGGTCTTTTGGTTCTTGTGAACCACGAGCCGCCAAAGGCTATGTACCGGTCTAAGGAGAATTAATGGGTAATGTTACCATAGTGCACAATTTCTCGACTGCTCTGGGCCACATTAGTGAAAGAATGGGGAATTTCATTCTGAAAAAAGTTTAAAAAAAAAAAAAAAAAGTCTTTGGATCATGTTCTTTTAATAAATAATTTTCATTCATTTTTTTTAAATTTATGTAAAAAGTTCTCTCTCACTAATTTACTTCGTCTTATTAAACATTTATTTACTAAATAAAGTTAAATTTTCTTAGTAATAAACTCATTTACAAGATAATAAAAATAAATTTATGAATGTAAGAAACGTAAAGATAGATATAGTAACTGTTGATGCTAACAGATGACATCACTGCACATGTATTTTTATTCTATATAAAATTAAAGTGAATGTAAGAAATGTAAAGAGATAGTAACTGTGTTGATGCCAATAGATGGTACCACTGCACACGTATTTATATTCCATCTATTAAAGTGAACTATTTAAAAAATGTGTGAACATCAAGTGTCAATTATTACAAGATTAAAAATTTTTATTTGTGTGGATGAATAACAAGTATTTTTTATAAACAATTGAAAATTTGAATAAGATATTTATAGAGAGAATGTGTATGAACTAATAATAGGAATTGTAGTTGCATATTTAAATTTTGCCGTCGCTATTAGTTAATATTAAATCATATCCATTTTCGTATCATTATTGAATAACTTAATACACCAAAATCTAATAATTTTATCCGGAAATGTTAGATTTATTCACACATATATGACAATATTTAGTCTCGTCTGAAATTTAAAACGTGTCTTTTACACCTAAAACAAGAGTCGTGTCCCTAAATACTGCAGCCACAATCATTTGTTAGATTAAGAATTGGCTTCTCTTGATACAATTGCTTAGCTAAAGTTTTACTTAAAAGAAAATAAAAATTATTCTTGCTAAAAGTAATTGTATCCGATTAATATAAAAACTACTTTTACTACCGATTAATATAAAAACTACTTTTTTTAAAGGAAATCTTAATTTGTAAAATTATTTTGTATCAAATATTGTTTTCTGCTGGAATTTGAACTCGATATCCTTACTACAATAATATGGCATTCATCACTATATTTTGCATAAAGCTAATGTTTTCCCTTTTCCACTTTTAGATTCATATTTATAATCCATCATCTGTCCATTAAGAAACTTCACAGCAGTTTGTGTTTCTGAAGCTAAATATTTCAGAAGTTATTTCTTCCAATATTTTCTATTTGGAAAAAATTAATTAGCTCTAAAAGAAATCAAAATGTTATTAGGATTAATTATTTGGAAAATTTATATATTATGAATTTACTCTTCTAAATGTCTTAGAACTGTTTGTATAGATACTTTCTGGTTTGCAAAGAACCATATTTCTTGACTCATGGCTCCTAAAGTGATTGTATGATTCACTAACCCCATTCGGATAAATGTCTGTATTCTAATGTCATAGTAATTGCTAGAAACTGAAATGCGGCATGACATTACATACAACCATCCTGAACCAATCAATTCTATTTTCTGAATACAGTCATTAGATTTGACCAATGCAAAGTTTCTGAATGCCGGTGGTTTATGGAATAGCAGCAACTTTGCGATATGAAAAGCAATTCCAGTAGGCTACAATTTCACCACTTGCAATGTAAAAAACACATTCAAATGCCATTTGAGCATGTTTTTGATTTTACTAGTTGTAGTAGCATTTCTTTTTCTTTCACCAGAAAAGAATGTTAAAATGCAATTTGAATGTGGGACATATAGAAGAAACTCATTTTAGATGTTGCATCTTGCCCAGAACTTGCTGCAACTAGTTTGGCAGAAGCAGCAGAGTGAAAATCTTCGTAATTTAGAAGAGGGAAGAACCTAAAGACCCCCAATACTGGACCAATGGCCAACAAATGTATCATTCTTTTTGGAGATAATGATTCATTTAACCAGCCTTCTTTAGTGAACACGACGAATCGTCGTTTAAGCCAAGATTTGAACTCACTGCATCCGATAATGAGAACGACAACATAATGAACCAAGAAACCGTGAATTCAGAACTCGTTATTTTAGATGTGGTTGTAGAAGCATCTAGATCTTATCTGTATCTAGATATGAGATGACCTCTATCAGTTAGATAGAAGCAGCCATATAGGTGTGTTCGAAAGTTAACATTTCAGGTGTTCGCTGCTTCCTCCGATTTTACATAAATGAGTTGAAAAATTAATGATTCCCTATCACATTTTCTTATTGTGTAAATTTTATGAGTGCAGCCACTTGTGTAATCAGTTTTAATAGGAAGCGGTTTATATTGCATAGCATATGTATAAAGATAAGCAAACTACGTAAAATTTACTTTTTATTACTGATAATATATTTAATCTAATAGTTTTAGCTTGAGCGTAAAACACTAAAACTGGTTCTTTATAGAGATAAAAATAGTTTTGCAAGCAATAAAAACCTAAAAACATATATATCAAATAAATATAAAGCTCCATAACACACAGGTATTAATTAATATTAGGAATAACCATTTTTTTATCATAAAAGTTTCAAAAGGTTTATTAAAAAAAATTTCTCATTGCAATCTATTCATTTTTGCACATATTATATTGTATGTTTAAATTTTCCGTAATCGTGGCTCGGTGGTCTAGGGGTATGATTCTCGCTTTGGGTGCGAGAGGTCCCGGGTTCAAATCCCGGCCGGGCCCATGCATTGATTTTTTAAAATAGCGTTAAGAATTTTTTATATGTTGATTTTAAAGTATAAATATCAATTATTTTTAGATAGTATGTTTACTGGGAGAGGTAATACGTTCCGAATTAAATAACTATTTTTCAAGTAAACTATGTAAATATATATATGCACTCGAGAATATTAATTTATTAAAAAATTATTAATAATTATTTTAGCCTTAATATTATACAATCTCATTAAATAATTTTTAATGAATGCAAGCGATTAAAATTGCTAATTTTTTTTTGAGAATTTTTTTTAATATAAAATTTTACATCATAAAATATTCTAAATTATTGAATGTTAAGAAAGAGTTTACCAAAATTCCATTTTTTTTCTAAATTAGAATTACAATAGGTAAATAATATAAAATTAATTCTACTATTATTTATAGGAGCAACAGTCATTTGAATAAAAAAAATTTTTTTCGAATAAGATGACATGTCAAACGAACCTTAACAATACAAATGATAAAGAACAGGAAACATATGTTGAACACACATATGTCGTTGGCGGTACTAATAAGCCATAAAAATAGAGTGAAATCAAAATGAAATCTCTCATTTTTTAAGAAATGCAAAATCATCGAAATAAATAAATTTTGACAAATATTAAAGATTTATAATAGTGACAGAAAGATCTTTCAGAGAGAGCAATCATTTTTTTAAACCAAAATGCAAATGTAATTTGGCAAAGATCTGTTATTTGTACGTTTAATCATGTAAACATATATTAGTTTGGGGAAAAAGTTATCCATTATTTTTTCGGTAGACTTCTGTAGTGATCGATATCTCGTGAGGTATCTATCAAACAATTTCAGATTTATGCTCGTTGGAAAGGTGACATTTGACACTAAAATATCCTCTTGCGGTTTTTTGTTTGATTCATTCAGTTACGAGTACAAGGTTTTAAAAATGGAAGATAACAAGCAGAAAATTCGATACACTTTCGTTTTCTCTTGTAACGGCGAAAAAGATAGCCGGGTGGCTAAAATTGTGAAAGGTGTTTATCGTCCTATATAAGACTGTAACAACCAGTTACGTACAATTTTTGTTTCGTCGATATCCTTTCGGGTATTTGGATGCTAAAGATGCACCTCGCATGGATACAACATCGTCGATAATGTCTATAAAATATCAAAAATTATCAAACTTGACAGCATGTCAGCAGTCGTAGCTTCGCACAAGACCTAAAAATCTACATGAAAACTGTTTTAAACCTTTTTACAAACGAATCTGAAAGAAGTTACAAAAAGTTCACGTAAAAATAATGGATTTCTTTTTCCCCAACCTAATATTTTGTGTGATGTGATAAGTGGTTAATAAAAAAAAGATGTATAACAGTAATGTTAGTTTATAAATTTGAGAGCATATTAAACTGTGTGAATTAATTTAAAGAGGTTAGCATCTCATCAAAATTTGTAGCTCGTAATAATTCCAGAATCTTTATTATACCCACCATTTTATATTATACTTATTTTCGTGTTTTATATACATAAATATATCGTGTGTTTCTCTACGGCCGTAGATTCTCTAAGCCGAAATCTTATAGAGAAATAAACTTTATGCGTCACAAAAATATATGTTGTACAAGTTGGTTTAGTAGAGCCAGATTCGAATCTCAGCCGAAATCATATGCTTTTTTATACCATAAAACAATTTTATAAACGACGATTGTCTTTGAAACAAGTATAACCAATATTCATGTTAGTTGAATGGCATGTCAATACAAAATGATCTTTGGAAGAAATATTGTTTACTTTTTAAGATAAAACTTTGTTTAAAAATATCCATCGAATGAAAGATCACAGTTAAATTATTATCTACCTCATTAAAAGACGTAGAAACAATAAAATGTCTTTCGCAATGACGTCATTCCCTGTTTATTGGAGATTTAAATTAAACATTAGTCCTATAAATGGTATCTATCTTCTATTAAATGTATAAAACTCAAAATGGTTTTAATATTTTTGCTATCAATTGATGAATATGAACAAAGGGATTGTTAAAAATGATCTACACTATTAAAACGATATACGTTTTCGAATAATTTTGAAAAATTATGTTCATTTTAACTCATTTAGATAATATTCAAATTTGTATAAGTTATGTTTATAGATTTTAAAAATAATAAAAGTTTTAATATATTTAATTCCTCATACATTTACACAGTCCAGTCACAACCAAAGTTTGTTATTTTGGCTTTTGGCAAACACCTGCCAAAATAACAAACATTCGCCAAGTGGACTACTCTGCAGGACGTACAGAAAGAGAGTCAATTAGGTTCACAGGGATGTTTAGCCATGCCGACTCCAGTGTCGTGCCCAGCTGCGCTAGATTACGCAGGTAAGGATCCCTGCTGTGAAAAACCCGATAGAGATGGTCGCACAGATTCTTGATTGGGTTTAAGTCAGATACATTTTCTAGCCAGAGGAGAACGGTTAACTTATATTGGTGCTCTTTGAACTACGCAGGTACACTGCCAGCCGTATGACAAATCGCATTGTCCTGCTGGTAAATGACATCATCACGAAGAAAAACAATGCTCATATGGGATAGACATAGTTGACAAAAACAGATGCGTAATTATATTGATCCATCGTTCATACCAAAATGATGAATGAACCCAGAAAATGGCAGAAAAACATTCTCCAGACCATAATGCTCCATCCTGGACTTTTCCGGCAATGACTGCAAGGTGTTTGTTTTTAGAGGCTTTACGTCGTATACGCCAACGTCCATCTATGAGATGGAGCACTAAACGTGATTCATCGGGAAACGCTACCTGTCGCCACTCAATGGTTATACATATCCTAGCCTTTGTCGCCGATGAACAGCAGTCAGCTTAGGTGCGTGAACCAGGCATCCACTTCGGAGGCCCAAACAACATCAACGTTTACTGAACAGTAGTTTGGAGGACATAGTTGGTAGTCCTTATCCATCTGGGTAGTCAGTTGCTCAATGGTAGGAAGTCTATTCACCCGAAAGATTCTCTCCAGGCATCTTTCACCTCTGCTATCTATGGCCCATGGTGTATCACATTTGCCACGTGCCTTAAATGTTTTTATTCAGAAATATTCAATTGATTATAATTCCAATTACCTTTTTTAATATTATTTTATATATTAGATATTTCAGTTGTTAATGAGAATATATAGTTTGATTAATGTATAAAAAATAAATAATTAGTAGAAATGATAATTATGATAAGCAATGATGAAAAAAGTCTTCAAAGGTTAAGTGTGATAAATAACTCTAAAATGCTTAGTTAATTAATTTTTTTTAATACATGCCATTCGGAAAATATTTGCCTTAATTCATGTATTAATTGCTTCTTATATGCATGTCTAACCATAAAATAATTGATAAACATATTATTGGAATTTATAATATCTTCACAGCATTTTTATTATAATTTATCCTGTTATACATAAAAAACAACAGAAAGTTATTAAAAGTAATGGGTAAAATTGGAAAAAAACCGAGAAGCGAATAATACTATGAATCAGTCAGTTTGGGCGAATCAGTGTTTCTATCTGTTGAAAAACATTTGAAACTAGAAGTAGTCAGATTTTATGTCATTTAGAGTCGAATGAAACGTAAATAGATTAATTTGTTTATCGTCGGAAAATATTTTGAAAAATTCAACTTGAAAATTTTAATGTTTACTCAACCGATTTTACTCTGTGATTTCAGATTTATTTTAAAATTTGATATCTGTGATAATACCACTTCAGTTAAAAAATTAGCTATAAAGTTATTTATATTTTTTAATTCAGTTATATAAAGTTATTTATATTAATGTTCAGAGGATGCATCTCTTAATATTACTTTAATCTCTTATTTTAAGCTATCAGATCATATTTTTATTACGTTTGAAATATATTAAATCGTGTTATCTGACAATTGGCTTTTCTAGATATGAGAGGATTATTGGCAGGTGGATAGAGTCACGCAGTTACCGAGTTTTACACATGAAATATAAATGCAGTGCTTCATTTTAAAACTATATTTACTTAAAACCATGGTGTAGTCAGAATTTTTTCGGAAAGAGCTTCACAAAAATTTTGCATCAAAAATAGTTACAATGAACCTTTTTGAAAAGTGTTGTTGTTACTTATGACAATTGGCGAAGTCAAGTCCGCCCGTCTGGAACTGGGCGAATGAAGTCAGAAAAAGCACCTTCCATTTAAGAATAGAGCACCCCTTACGAGGGTGGAAGTACTTTAGCTAAAGGATGGCAGCACCATCTGAGTCTTTCAATTTAGAGATAGGAAGCCAAGGAAGTGACAAAGCCTGCCCAGAGGTATCAATTTGAAATGGGAATATGGAGGACATTGCGACTATGAAATATTTTACGTATCCCAGTCACCATTAGTGAACACGACGAATCTTTAGATGAACAGGGATTCGAACTCACTACTTTCCGGTAAGGAGAATGACGCGCTAACCATACCGAGGCCCTTGAAAAGGGCAATTACATAAAGTGCATTTTTGGTTGTTTAAGATGGTTTTTACAAAAATTATATACATTATAAATTGATTTAATAAACTTTATTTTCGAAATATTAATTATAATAATTTTTAAGAATTTTGGGAGTTTTAGCCCGTAACAGAATTTCCGTGAGTAAGCCGGTACTAACAGTATAAATAATTTTAAAAATGATGATAAGAGGGAATGAATGAAAAGAAACAATCCAAACAAATTTGTTATTAGCAAAAGAAACACAGAAGAAAAATTAATTGAACATTAAAACTAAATCATCTTCATCAGATGAAAATAAAGTAGAAAGAAACGAATCTGGTATCTTTTGTAAGGAATTCTTGTTCAAAGAGGGTGGAAGGCTGTATAAAATGTCTCTACTGATGATGGGGACATGGACCAATGCAGAGAAGCGTAATTAAATCTTTATTCATAATTTCTGTTCTTTAGAGAAATAAGTCATGAGTAAATATGATTTGCTATAAATTCGAAATATATATAATTCAAAATGATTGTTATTGTGTGGTTTTAAAATATACGCATTTTTTTCAGTATAGGAGAAACATTGTACTAATTTATTGTAATAAATAAATATATAAGCTGCGAAATAAGAATTTCGCAGTAAAATAAAGTAGTAAAATTATTTTGACGTTTTCTCGGTTTCATTCAAAAATATGATGCCCGGTTTTGTAGTGTTCAAGTTTTTTTCTATATTCAAAAGTTTTATTGTAATTTTATGTGATTTTAGAACTAGTTAACTCTTTCACAAAATTTCATTAAAATAAAAAGCTAAATTAAATGAATATTTATTTATTTAGGTAACTTCGCGCGAAGACTTTAAATGTATCTATATATTTAAAGCTCATAGGTTTACACTTTATTATCTGTAAGAGTTAAATGAAAGATGATAATAAATATTTTTTTAATATAATCACACTTAATAATTATTTGCTTATTCTTAAATATTATCGAAGATATTTCCAGTGCTAGTTTGATATAAAATCTTATCTTTAAGGATTCACTTTTTCCTTTTTAAATATGTTATAATTGTTGTGAGAAATTAACTTTTCAAATTGGAAAGACAATGAATGACACACTAAAATTAATTTAAAAGGAAAATTTTCTTTTCACAATAAGAATCAGAATGAAGAAGGAAATTAAAGTGCAAAACAAATTTCTCATATTTTTTATTACTTTTTTTAAGGATAATCTGAAATAAATGTTAAAGTAGAATGAAAAGAAAAAATATGATGCACTTTTTCATAAACACAAAAATTCCTATAGAAGGTTTTATTATTTTGATTCGCTGTAGAAGTAAGCAATTGGGATGTTAAATACAAGGAAATGAAAGTAAATGCATTTCAGAAACATTATATATGTAAAAGAATGAATCCATTTTTAATTTATACCATGGTATATATTTAATAATATCAACTTATACATTTATAACTACATTTCTTATAACAATAAATTTATTTGGGAAACACCGATTAAAGAGATTTTAAATTACTATTACCCAGCCGTCTTCATAATTTATCTGAAATGAATTTAACCAGTACACAAATATGCATGTGATTGCTTCCCAAAGTCTCAAATGGATCATCCCAATTTGCTTTAATACATTAAAAATGATTAAATTTTTTATATGTAGTATTTCAATTTTTGAGATATGAAATTTCTAAAATCTAATGTCTTAGAATTTTAAATAATAACTCTACTTTTTTTTTAAATATAAAAACATCAGAAACGAGTATTTTGTAGAAAATACTTTTTTTTTTCATTTAACTACATTTAAAAAATAATCTGTTTTTAAACGTTCTGCACTATTCTGCGTAACAATTGTGATATAAAATGCATTTTCATTAGAATCAGTTTTTCAACCAGCTTAACTATAATTTTGAAAATAGGAAGATTTATTTTGATATTTAAATAAACAGAAAATAGTTTAAAAGTAATTAGAAAAATTTGAGTTAAATTGAAAAAGTTAAATTAGTTTATGAATTATAATGTAGATTTTCACAAAGTATAATTAAAGTGACAGTAGGCGTCTTCGGGTTCAAAGCTTCAATGCTTGGGTAGGCCTTTTGTGGTTAAAAAAATTGCGCATTGCTTCAGTTTTACAAATGATTCCCTATTTCCCACATATTTTAAAATAAAATTAAAAGGAAAATATATTACAACATATATACAACCTAATTTTTTCGGTAGACGTCTGTAGTGATCGATATCTCGTGAGGTATCTATCAAACAATTTCAGATTTATGTTCGTTGGAAAGGTGACATTTGACACTAAAATATCCTCTTGCGGTTTTTGTTTGATTAATTCAGTTACGAGTACAAGGTTTTAAAAATGGAAGACAACAAACAGAAAATTCGATGCATTTTCGTTTTTCTCTTGTAACGGCGAAAAAGATAGCCGGGTGGCTAAAATTGTGAAAGGTGTTTATCGTCCTATATAAGACTGTAACAACCAGTTACATACAATTTTTGTTTCGTCGATTCCGTTTCGGGTATTTTTGATGTTAGAGATGCACCTCGCATGTGGATACAGCATCGTCGAAAATGTCTATAAAATATCAAAAATGATCGAAGTTAACAGCATGTCAGCAGTCGTAACGCGCAAGACCTAAAAATCTACATGAAAGCTGTTTTAAACCTTTTTACAAAGTGAATCCAAAAGAAGTTACATAAAGTTCACGTAAAAATAATGGATTTCTTTTTCCCCAAACTGAAATATATATATATATATATATATATATATATATATATAT